>PVIH01012471.1:0-18901 GCA_004025045.1 Sigmodon hispidus
TTTTTTTTTTTTTTTTTTTTTTTTTTTTTTTTTTTTTTTTTTTTTTTTTTTTTTTTTTTTTTTTTTTTTTTTTTTTTTTTTTTTTTTTTTTTTTTTTTTTTTTTTTTTTTTTTTTTTTTTTTTTTTTTTTTTTTTTTTTTTTACAAGGCTTCTGGCTTCAGGATGAGAGCTTATGTCTACTTTTCTCATTGCTGAGACAGTGCCTTGAACCTGAGCAGCCCCTGCCAGTCTGGTGAGTTGATTTGTATACTAGTCCATTTTCCTTTGAATTTCACTGTTTCCTTGGTGTCTGCCTTTCCACTGCTTCTTTAGGATTTTTTTTTTCCTTTTTGCATAGCTCTCTGAGCCATGAGTGAAATGGTTCAATAAAGACATTCCAATTAGAATGTAGTGATCCAAGGTTTCTCACTAGCTGCACATTATTTAGTTAAAGGACTTTGTATTAGTTACCATCTATAGCACGAGGAAAAGCTTCCTTTGATCATGGTTGTTAAAGAACCTGGTCTATGAGTATAGCAGAATGTCATTTTATTGTTATGTTCCTTTAGAAAAACAATGGTATTTGGTTTTCCCCTAAATCTGGAGATTGCTTTGATAGTCTCAGGTTCTAGTCCACATGAATGTTAAAATTGAGAATAAGTATCTTTCCAGGTTCTATTATTAATAATGCTGTTATGAACAATGTCCCTCAGCTGAAGACTGGATTAACAAATTGTGATACATTTACACAATGGAGAACTATGCATCAGAAAAAAAAGACATTTTAAAATTTGCAGGAAAATGGATAGATTTGGAATGTAACATTTTTAGACATAAAGCAAAGAATATCCAGTCTACAAACCAGATCACTTGACCAGCTAGGTAACAGAAGGAACTTAAGAGTGACATCCAAGGATCCCCTGAAAGGGGAAATAGAGAAGATCTCCTGAGAAAAGTGGGATTATAAGGGTAAGTGAGTAAAAGAAGATGGGAACAAATCATGTGGTGTGCAGCCTAGGTAATCTGGAAAATGAAACCTTTTTAAATAAAATATCATCAGAACATTGACGACCTCTGCCAGGGGTGTGGGTGAGGAAAGACTTGTTTTCTTTAAGGGTCTGGCCACAGGGAGATTATATCGCTCCAGTAAACAAAAGAACAGCATGAATCTGCAGTTTTGTAAATGGGGAGATCATAAGAGTGGTCATGAATCTGAGAGGTCTGATAACTGAGTTTGATGAGGTACATGATGTATAAATCATCAAATAATAAAGATACATATATGCATATATATATATATAAAGAGAGAGACAAACTTTTAAAAAATTAAAAGGAAAGAAAAAGAAGAGTCTTGGTTTTTAGGCTTTTTTAGTCTTTATTTTACTAAATGTATAGTTATTTACTAAACCTAAAAATAAAATTGAAATAAAAGCTACAGTAGTATATAGGCACATGTGACACATAAGAGTAAAGTAGAAATGAAGGAAGATCTTACATTCTTCAAAGCACGAGTTATAGCCCTACTGCTTGTCTATTGTGACTACTTGCTGTCTTGAACCTATTTTCTCTTCTTAGTACCGATTGATTAAGCTGACTTGCAATGCTCTCTATATGAAAAGTAAGATTGTTACTGGCAACATAGAGTGATAAGCCTAGAGATGCAACATTGATTTTTCTAGACCAACAATATGTAGACATTATAATTTTCCACTTACTAGTTGAAACAGAATATTTCAATATATTTTCTGGAGCTTTGTAGTGCTAAAAATGTTAATAATTTAGTACATTAATTTTCCCTGAATATATAAAAAAGAATTACTCAAATTGTGTTTTCTTCATTGCTTACAACAGCAGTTTATCTGGGCTTTATGTTTTTCATTAATTCTACTTAGTTCACCGTGACCTCTTTGTTACTTTAAATCAAGCTGTTCCTTAGCTTGAACAATTAGTTCCTATTTTTGGACTTATTCTTATGTTCCATTAATTGCATTATTTTGTTCAGAAGTAACAATTAGTGAGAAATTATTGCTTTTACAGAACCTATTCTTTATGGGCTTCAGGGTCAAGTTGACCTGCATTTAACTCAACCATGTAGTAACTGAACTACCTTGGTGAAGTCACTAAACCCTTTTCAAAATCAGTGTATACAACTATAAAACCCACTCTTATAGAATTGCAGTGAAGAAAACCATAGTGAAAATTTGATTAAAAGTATGTTTGAATGTCTGATATACTACCTCACATATTTTAATCAGCTCCCAAGATGAGTGTTGATTTATTTTCAGGTATATTTGTGGTACAAGCTCTTTAATGCTTGAGAAATTGTCCCTTTATGTTATGTCATATTAACTCTTGTCTCATCTATTAACATGTTATTTAATTTTATTAACATAATTTAAATGTTTCCTTTACCAAAAGATCTTTGCTGATTAACTTGCTGTATGATTTTCCATTTATTGTTTTTTCTGTTATGCCTTCAATTCCTTATTTCGTAACACTCAATTTCATGCAACTTTACTACATAAAATAAGCTAAATGTGTTTTTGACAAAAATGAACAAAATAATTTATAAATTTCTTTTACTTTTCTTGTTAACGTACTCTCACTTTTTCTTTCTCACAATCAGTATTCCCATGAGTTAACATGATTTTTAAAAAGCTACTGGTTATTAAATGTGTGAGTCAATCACTGTAATTTTCTGTTTTTATCCCAAAACATTATAAAATTACTATCATGACTAAATGGCACAACAGAAACTTTTAATATTTTATCACTATGTGTATGAATGCTATTAAAGTCCTTTTTTGGATCTCAGAATGCAGAGTTTTGTAGCAACAATAGAACATATGAATATGTGTACATTTAAGTTTTGTCTATCTATTCTAATAATCCACCTGTGCATGTATTCATTCAGTCATTACTACCTACAGAGTTTTCTCATCCTGAGGCTTTTTGTATTAAGAAGAAATATTGCCAAACATAGTCAAAAAAGAACACCTTGAACATTCTTTTTTCACTTTCTCTAAAATCTTCCCAAATTTATTCTAACAAGATTAAATACTATCTTCTACATAGTTCATCTAAGCATTTTAGCAAGTTCACTGCATGTGTGTCTGTAGATGATATAAAATATAACCAAAAATAAAAAACAAACACAGTACAGTAATGTATAGGAACAATTCATGATTTCAACTATTTGAAATAGTTTGAGGAGAATAGAGACTAGTCTAATGTGTGTATATATACAGAATCACCCCCCTGGATTCTGTTCTTCCCCTTTACTCATTTTATCTGTTTTATTTGAGGATTGTATGCACAAATTTTAAGCTATCAAATATCAGTTCCCCTGACTTCTATTTGAAATTCAAAAAGAGAGCTTAAAAAAAGTTAGAAGATGAAAAAAAACATTTGGTTTAGGGTGTTTCTCTGAGCCTTGCTCATGGGATCACCTTGGCTTACAGGCTTATATTTTATCCTGAACACATAATTTGCTCTCTTCCCAAAGCATCTTCAAGTTACGGCTTTCATTGCAGTTCTGATTCTTTTAGTGATAATTTGAGGATGATTACATGCTTACATTTAATCTGGTGCTCACAACTTAAGATGGCAAAACTTGAAATCTGCCCTGATACGTGGGTACTGAGTGCCAGTTTCATCCCAAACTCCCTAATGCATCTCCATCTTCCAATTGGGCTCTTTCTATTAGGCAGATTCCTCTGAGTTTTAGCCATTTTCTATGTCAAGCCATTGATGAAGGTGTCCATCACAAACTTGCTATGAATTCTCTTATCCTCATTCAGAGTAGCTCTGTGTATGTCTGTTTTCTACCAGTAATGCCTGTACTTACTTTGGGTTGTATACAGAACATTGGCTATAGCAATCTAGGTTGTCAGAGTTGCTGTGTGGGCAGAGGTGGCAGAGATAGTGGTTAGTATAAGAGCTTTTGACCAGTTATGCCTTTTCCAGTCATGGCCAATTTTCCAAAGGAGAAAGGCTACTTTGTGTCAGATTCAGAATGATTGCAGACTTTTTTTGTTAAAGAAACTCTGCTTTTCTGGACTTCATTGTCTTATTTAGTACTTCTCTGAAGGTGGTCTGGACACCCACCACTATTCTAACCCATTTCTGACATAATGCTAGTGGAAATTCTGAATAAAGTATTATTTTATGACAGGAAATTTAAAGTACCTCTGATAACATATGTTTGATTTCAGTTATGTTCTAAAGCAAGATTGTTTTATGCATAATTCCTTTATCTATATCCAGTAATTTTTTTAATTCAAACTTTCTCATTAAACTAGGGTTGAACTTTTGATTTAGGATCCTTCTATCCAAATTACTTATGATACAGTAGAAACAAATTTATGTAAAGGGAAATCCCTACTGCCTGAGTCTGTCATGATTATAAATTTTCATTTATTTTTGTGCCCTAATTTTTTTCTTGTTCATAGAGATAAAATTTCTCCCATGGCAGGCACATCTAGGTTTTTCTATGTTATAAAATCAAAACATTATAGACCTCTCTTTTCTGCATTAGACTATGTTATTTTTATTTAGGATAGTACTTACTGATGTCTGGCTATTTGAAACCACTGTTGGGAAAGGATTCAGAGTAAGCACAAGATGTCAAGCCATTCTTCTCTTTTTCATTTGTTGTTGTTTTAGGATAATGGATTTTCAAGGTAGCATATGTGCTCCTTTTGAGAAGTGGCAGAGATGCCAATTAAATATCTCCAACACTAACCTGCATCCTGCAGATTCCTTTGACATCTTATCTAAAAACCTTAAAGTGATTTGTACCATTTTTTCAGGAAATCATAATATATTTTTACAGTAATGAGAAGTATGTGGTAGAATTTATCCAAGACCAAGTATCACGTTGAAAAAATTTTCTGCTGTTCTCTAATTGCAATGATGTATAGGGTTTGTTGTTATTTATCTTCACAAATTTGAGGACGATTGTTCTGAGCACTATTCTTTTTCATTCAATACTTTTAGAAGTTGTTGAGCATGTTTGAACAATGACTAAGGGGTTATTAAGAATGAGAAAATTATTCTAAACAAGTAGAAACATATTCTTGATCTCTAAACAGCATGTGATGTGAGATGTTTTCAGCATACTTCAGAAATATTTCAATGAACAATCAATCTATTTACTTTCTTAGTAATAAAATAGGGACATAGTAAAATAATAATAATAATACATTTCCTGATGTGTTTTATAAAGCTACAATATACTTTATATGCTTTGAATATGCATCTATAGATAAAAACAATTATTTCATCCTTAAATGCAATTTTCTATATCTTTAAATGCATCATTTCTTTATTTAATACAGTTTTAGAAAAAATGTAATAATTATGCTAGCCAAAATAATAGAAATTTATCATCACAAAATTTTGTAGGCCCAATTATAGTTATATAACACAATGGAGAAGATAACAAAGTCTAATAACTGAAAAGTATTTGCATATAATTTACATGTTTTGTCACCTAAGTGAATATAGCAAATCTTTCCTGTACAATCCCACAAGATAACTCTGGGTAAAATTCACTAAATGAAAGAGTTTATTTCATCAAGTGTAAATATATTATTTGAAATATCATTATTAATGTTTAAAGAGGAAAAATTTCTCTTTAAGTCTCTAATCCCTGAACAGGGACAAATCTTACAGAAAGTTTGCTACAGCATTATTATTCTACATTTCACAATTGAGACCTGATTTTTATTTCTTCTTTCTGTTTCTCAGCTTTTCCATTCATCACCTTCCTTTCCATTGTCCTCCATTACCAGGGTCATTGGAAGTTGAAATAATAAAAGAAGTATTATTCTTTCATGTGTACTACTTATAACAGAGCATCATTGACTTCAGAAACTCATTTCTCCTTATGTTTTGTTTATTAGGTTTGTATACAATCTGAACAGGTGTTGCAAAAACTCTCTTGCTTTCCCAAAGAAGGACTACAAATTTTACATTGATAAATTAGAGATAAATGGATGACTGTATTTCATTAGAACAAATGAGTGTTTAAGCTAGTATTTGCCATTTTATAGTGATGTACTTAAAGTTACTATCACTAACTCCTCTACATTATTTGTGTCATTTTACAAACAAGATGTACCAAATAAAAACAAACCATATGAATCATTGAATGTGGTCATGAAGATACTTTATATGAAACTATAAACAACATTCAATTGAAAATGATAGTATTGTATGGCTAGACAGCTTACATCCATGGACCTATATCACTTAAGAACAGGAGGTCAATATGCTACAGAGATGGCAAGCACTGTTCAATTTTCATCATATCCAGAAGGAGAGACAAAGTGCCAGCAGAAAAATGCAGCCTCCATCAACTGTAAACCAAGATTAGCTAATACACAATCTTTTCTTTTGGACTGAATTATGTTTCCCACAGGCAGTATTGAAACAAAAGGAATTGATAAGTACTTCTAGATGAATGAAATTGCTAACTACAATTCATCTCCATGTGTTTCTGTATCTGTAAAATCTTGAAAATCATTCTCAAAGATAGTCATGCCATTAGAATGGGAAAAGATTTTCATTAACCCCACAAGTGATAGAGGACTAATCTCTAAAATAAAGAAAGAACTCAAGAAACTAGAGCCCCAAACCTTGAATAAACCAATCAAAAATGGGGTTCAGAATTAGAAAGGGAATTCTCAGCAGAAGAATTATGAATGACTGAATGGCACTTGAAAAAGTGCTCAACTTCTTGACCATAAAAGAAATATAAATCAAAACAACTTTGAGATACCACCTGACACCTGTCAGATTGGCTAAGATAAAAGTCACAGATGAAATTCTATGCTGCAGAGGTTGCAGAGCAAAGGGAACACTCCTTCATTGTTGGTGGAAGTATAAGCTTGTTCAGCCACTCTGAAATGCAGCATGGCAGTTTCTCAGAAAACTGATAATCAATCTCCCCAAGGATCCAGCAATATCACTTGTGGGTGTATACCCAAAAGATGCACATTTGCACTCCGAAGGCATTAGCTTAACTATGTTCATAGCAGCATTATTCATAACAGCAAGAACTTGGAAGTAACCTAGATGCCCCTCAATTGAGGAATGGATTAACAAACTGTGGTACATCTACACAATGGAGTACTACTCAGCAGTAAGAAAAAATGATAGCCTAAAATTTGCAGGCAAATGAATGGATTTGGAGAATATCCTCCTGAGCAAGGTATCTCAAACCCAGAAAGATAAGCAGGGGATGTACTCACTCGTTAGTGGACTCCAAACAAAAAAGTAAAAGCAAATCATGTCCAAGCTGCAAATCACAACACATGAACAGCTTTGGATCTGAAACATCTGGGAGTGGCACTTTGGCTCCCATTCCCTCTAGAGAAACACTTGAGTCAGTCTTGATGTGGGGATGAGGAAAGTCACTTGCCTGGAGTGGATGCTGAACTAAGCCACCTTGGGATATTGGGACCTATTGTCCTTGCCAGGGAGGAGATAAGGAGATGGGGAGAAGAGTGACTTGTAGGGGCAGGAGAAGAAGGGCATTTGAATAGGGGATACATGGATAAAAAATGAGACTTTATTAATAATAAAAAATGAGGAGAAAAAAGAAATAAGTAGACTTCACACTGAAGTCAATTAAAAGAGACCAGGATAGACATTACTTATTCATCTCAGGAAAAATTGATCAAATGAGATTTTAATCCTGATTATTTATGTTCCTAATATAAGGGCACCTATATATGCAGAAGAGACAATACTAAAGCTCAAATCCTTCATCAACACTCACACCCTAATAGTGGGAGATTTCAATACTCCACTTTCAACCAGACAGAGACACAAAAAAGAATAAGGAGTCTAACAGAATTTATGATGCAAATGAATTTAATAGATATTTACAGAAGCTTCCACCCAAATGCAAAGGAATATACATATTTCTGAGCACCACATAGAACTTTCTCTAAAACTGACTAAAAAATTCATCATAAAGCAGATATCAATAGATACAAAAAGGTAGAAATAGTCCCTTGTATCATATCAGAACCCAATGACCTAAATTTAGAGTTCAACAACATGAAAATTCACAGAAAGTCTACCATCTCATGGAAACTAAACATCACTCCACTGAAACACCATTAGGTCAAGAAAAAAATTAAGAAAGAAATCAAAGACTTCCTAGAATTCAATGAAAATGAATCCAAAATGTACCCAAACTTGTGGGATACAACGAAGGTACTCTTGACAGGAAAATTCATAGCACTAGATGTCTATATGAAAAACCTAGAGAAATCCCACATTAGAAAACTAACAGTACAGATGAAAGCCTCAGAACAATTAGAAGCAAACTCACTTAAAAGGAGTAGACAGCAGGAAATACCCAAACTTATAGCTGAAGTCAATACAATTGAAATGAAAAGAACAATACAAAGAATCAATAAATCAAAGAGTTGGTTCTTTGAGAAAGCCAACAAGATAGATAAACCTTTACCCACACTAACCAAAAAGCAGAGAAAGAGTATCAATATCAACAAAATCATAAATGTAAAAGGGGACATAACATCAGACCCTCATAAAATCCAGAGAATTATTATGTCATACTTTGAAAATCTATACTCAACAAAATTGGAAAATCTAGAAGAAATGGACAGCTTTCGGGACAGGTAATATTTACCAAAATTAAATCAAGATTAGATTAATTACCTAAACAGACCTATAACCATAAAGGAAATTGAAGCTGTCATTAAAAGACCCCCAAGTAAAAGAAGCCCAGGTCCAGAAGGTTTCAGTGCAGAGTTCTAGCAGACATTCAAAGGTGAGGTATTACTGGGGAATAGATAAACTGATAGAGAGAAGAAAGACTGACTGGGAGGGGCAGGAACAGGAAAGGAGCCTGAACAAGGGGATACATGGATAAAACAATGACTTTTTCATAATAAAAAAATGACAAAAGAAGATAGTCATATGTCATTATGTTATGCTACCAGTAGTATGTTTTATTACTTTCAAAGATCAATATAATACTCATTCTATGTAAAATGTATAATATATCAATCCTTATAATACTAGGACTTTACTCCAATTGTACTGTTCACACATAACATGCAATTTAGATACATGGTGTTTTCATAACTTAGTTTTATTCAATAATGTTTAGAACATTTTCATATGACATGAAGGGTCCTAGCATCTTCTGTAGCTCTTTGATGTTAAAGACCATATATCAGTGGATTTCTGTGTTTATAATTACAACATAGTATGAACTAGGATGTCTTTGGAAACTTACGTATCATTGCTATATGACTGAATTTTCATAATTGTCATTTCCCATTTCTATGTGTACTGTCTTACCCAGTTTGTTAGGTTGTATCTACCACATCTTGGATTTCTTTCTTTGAAACCACAAAAATTTAAGTGTATTCATCCTTACTGTCCAGGGACTTTCATGAACATCTTTTTAAAAGTTTTTCTGCTGATAAAAGTCCAATTTATTCATGAAGAAACAAAAATTCTATTTAAATTTAATTTGTCACAGCAGCAATAGAATGAGATTCATTTTTGAGGAATATTTTAATACTAAGACATTTATACTATAACCAGATGATTTTTGCCTGACCATAAACTTAAGCTAAAGTAGAATATGGAACAGTATATTTATGATATATCCTGGTTATAAGACTAAAGGAGATAGCCCAGTGGTCAAGTATGTGCATACCACTTTTACAAAGGTCCATAGAACAATCCAAGCATGCAAAATGGGCCTCCCTTTTACTTTAGCTGTATCTCATGTACAAAGAACTACAAGCAATTAAGGAATGGATAAAAATAGGAAAAATAGATTTACTCAGGGAACATCATAAATAATGGATATCCAATACTAGACGATAAACCCTAAAAATATATATTAAATAACATTATACATATTGAACAGGTGGTATTGGTATATTTAGGAAATTTTATATGTGTATATGCGTATATATGTATATTCATGTATATAATGTGTATAAAGTTTTAGATAGACATGCATGTAAAAATTTTATGTACATAGATGCACACATGTATAAAACAATAATTAATAGAAAAGAGTCCATGAATTTGATAATAGAGACTTTTGAGATGGTTTGGAGGAAGAAAAGAGAATGGCAAAATTATAAGATCAAAATAAAAGAAATTATTTAAGATGCCAACTCAAAATCAAACAAATACTTTACTTGGTGGATTGTGTCTTCACATGAGCACTTCAGTGCAGACACAGTAAACAATGGAGTAGAATTTAACATAACTCTTAAATACAGTCTAAACCAGAGAAGTCCTCATTGATGTTACTGATTTCAGTTGAGGGTTCTAATTTCAGATTGATCTGATATCTGAGTCCGTTAAGATTTTTCTGCAGTTTTGTAACTGAAATATCAAATGTCTGATTTAAAAGCAAACCTCATGGCCACAGTTGAAACATTTTATTTTTGTTCAACTGAGTGTTCACTTTATGTTGCTGAGAATCATCCTGCTGCAAATGAAGTAGATGTCATCAGGCCCTGAGTTGTGAAGTGCATCCTCAGAGTGGGTAGCTCACTGACAATACCTCTCAAGCTATCCGTAAAAAGATAGCTCTAAAAGGGGACAAAATGGAGGTCACTAATAATTGCAAAAAATAATAAAAATGTTTCTCTTTGTTGTGAGAAGTATAGCTTTTTAACTTAAGCTGATTGATGCAGAGAATTCTGTGAGTTATGGGTAAGGCCATGTTTCTAAAGAAGTGACAAGTACATTGAACTCTTCATCATTTCTTCCATTCTATGTGCCTGGCACTTACTCCCTGTTTTCTCTGTGTTATATTCATCTAATATAAAGCAACTCTTTCTGAGTTCTCTGAGGATGAGTTCTCCAGGTCACCGACATAGAACTTGCCATGGCACATATATAATAGAAACTTTTCTGCATATAAATGAAATGTCAGTAATGTTTGGTATCAATATTACCAAAAATTCATGGTTTTTACATATTTTTATGTTCAACAACTTACTATAGAGAAAACTTCAATTTCAAAAAACTTAATGAAGCAGTTTTTAGCAGATGAAAAAGTAGGACTGCAATATTATATCTCAAATGTGAGTTCATTAAAAATTGAAAGAAATAAAATTATTTTATTTTATTTTTTATTATGTATGAACTCTCATTTTTTATCCATGTATCTCCTTGTTCAAACTCCCTTCCCCCTCCTGCCACTCCCAGTCACTCTTTCTTGACAGCATTTTGAATTTTTTTATTATTTATTCTGTATCAATAATAAAGGTATAATTATTAGATACCTATTTAAGTTCAAAATGTGACTCTGTATGCACATTTGCATACACTCAAGTGTTTCATTTTTAAATATTAAAACTAAAATTATAAAATTATCTGAACTTATTCAGTCATTATAAGAATATCACATATTATATAGTCACAGCATCATGTAAAATTAACAGACTCAAGAGAAACAAAAACCTCAAAGAACAATTTTAGATATTGAACTAAATTTATCTCTCAATTTTACCAAAGTATGAAAACTTCAAAAGTATAAAATGAAGCTGATGCCTATTTTCATTATCTGCCTTAATATATTTAACATTCCACTTTTTTTCTACAGAAAGAAAATAAGGTGCTTTTATGGTGCCCTTTATGCACTTATTTGTTCATGATTTATTAGTATAAGATCTCAAGACAGGCTAGTCTTGAATTCCAGATAACCTTCCTGCGTCAGGTTCCTATGCTGAGATTATAGGCATGAACCATAACTCCTGACACTATTATGTTTTGTTTTTTGAATGTGCTAGGAGGTAAACTAACAATGATCATTTGAAATATTCGTTTATCTGTTTTTTAATCAAATTGTTTATATTGGAATAGTATATTAAAGAATTTATAATTAGGTATAAAGTTAAAAAATGGCCAAATAAATCTAAATTTTAGGAAAAAGTGAATAACTTTAAAGAAGTCTAAAATAACTAAGTAAATTTAATTTCTTATATGAAATTAAATTTTAACAAAAAATTGATTTTATTTGCTAATTTTTACAGTAACAAGTTTGGGGCCTCAAGATGCCAGAATGAGACCATCAATAGTATAGTGGTGAGCAAGAATCACTGAAGGGGGCAAAATCCTTAAACATATCAGTACCCATTTAGTCTCAATATTTTTCTGCTGTTATTAATATGTTCATATTACTATTCATATTTCTGTTACAACTCCTACTATAAATTTAAGTCAAAAGAGGTTTTCTTTGCATTCAACTTTGGTTCCTAAGAAACTAATCTATGTGAGCATTATCAAATAATTTTTGTGATTTTTGGGGACTGTTTGTAAGTTCTTATAATGTACTCTAAAGTAAAGGGCATAATAAGAAATTATATTTAATTGCTCAATATTTTCTGTTATTTACTTTGGAAATAGGTGTTCCTTTATCTTTGTTTCCAGGTGTTCAATTTTCTCAGTTACAAACCCTAATTACTTTATAGTCATACTAATATAACATGAAATTCAAATTATTATATTTGCTTTAAAAACTTTTCAAAATTTATTTACATGACTGTATTATTCAGAAATAAAATCTATGTGTAACAAATCTTTATATATATTATTTTATTGTTCAAATATTGCATTAGATAAATGTGTATTGTATGAACTATAGTCTCCAAATAATATATCTGTAATTTTTTCCTAAATCAGTTCACAAATTCTGTTTTCAATGTCACTTAGCAGTGAAGGAAATAAAATTAAATTGGTGAAGGTATAATTTTAAGTGAGTATAAGTTTATGAATAATATTAATGAATAACAAATATGTAAATATGTATTATTTTATAGGGTATTCTATTAAAACTTGAAGTAAACATGGGAGATAAAAAAGAGAAGTTACTTTTCATTTTCATATTGAAATATAAAATATTCACTAGAAATGCAGCCAGTAAACAAGGATTGAAGGACAATGCAGAACCCATCCGAGAATCTTTGGGGAACTTTTAAGGTATAATTTATTTTCACTGTATGAGCATGTCCTGCTTCCCAAAACCAAAAGTACTGAGCAAGACAGAAACGGAGAAAGTAGGGGACAATAATTGAAGGCATTAGAAGAAAGAAAGATGAGAGTCTGGCCAATATGGTCAGTAGTATATATTGTAATCACTGTGAAAGAGGGATCAGGACTAACTGACAGACAGTTACTTGGAACATTGGAAACATCTAAATGTTTTTTAATGACTCAGGAAAGATAGTGATGATTTGATAATAAAAGAAAAACCAAAAAGTTAAAAGGTTATTACAGGAACTAAAATTGAAATAGAAGCAATAAAAAAGGCACAAAATGAGGCAAAGGTGGAAATACAAAATCTGAAGCAAAGAGCTGAAACTACAGATACAAGCATAACCAACAGAATCCAAGAGATGGAAGAGAGAATCTCTGAAGTGAAAGACTAAATAGCAGAAATAGACACATCAGTTAAAGAAAAAACTAAAACCAAAAATGCCATAAACCAAATGTTCAGGAAACTTGAAACACTACAAAAAGACTTAACCTGAGAATAATAGGAATAGAAGAGGGGAAGAATACCAACTCAAAGGCACAGATAATGTATTCAATAAAATCATAGAAGAAAATGTTCCCAACCTAAAGGAGGAAATGCCTATAAAGACACAAGAAGCTTACAGGGCACCAGATAGATTTGACTCCCCCCCACCCCCTCACCCCCCACCTCCCACCCCCAACAAAAGTCTGCTAGCCACATAATAATGAAGACACAAAACAGAGAACAAAGAAAAAATTTTAAGGGTTGCAAAAGAAAACAGACAACTTACCTAAAGGGCAGACACATCAGAATAAAACCTGACTGTTCAATGGAAATAATGAAAGCAGATAAATATAAAAACAGAAGCCATCCTTCTGCTGCATACAAAAAACACATTTCCTTGGTGTTTGCCTGGAACTGGAACTACAGACAGTTGTTAGCTGCCATGTGGGTGCTGGGAATCGAACCCGGGTCCTCTGTAAGAGCAGACGGTGCTCTTAACCGCTGAGCCATCTCTCCAGCCCTACAAAAAACACATTTCAACCACAAAGACAGACATAGGCTTTGAGTAAAGGGTTGAGAAAAGATTTTCCAATCAAATGGCCCTAAGAAACAAGCTGATATTGCGATTCTAATATCTAACAAAGTAGACTTCAAACTAAAAGCAATTAAAATAGACCAGGATGGACATTACTTATTCACCTCAGGGAAAATTGATCAAGATGAGATTTCATTACTGAATATTTGTGCCTCTAATATGAGGGCACCTATCTATGTAAAAGAAACACTACTAAAGCTCAAATCCAAAATCAATTCTCACACACTAGTAGTGGCAGACCTCAATACCCTACTTTCACCCTTGGATAGGTCAATCAGACAGAGACTCAACAGAGAAATAAGGTGTCTAACAAAGGTTATAATGCAAATGGATTTAATATTTCTAGAAGCTTCCACCAAAACACAAAGGAATATTCATATTTCTCAGCATACCATGAATTGATCTCTAAATAATTGGTCATAATTGGTCATAAAGCAAATATCAATAGATACAAAAATGAAAATAATCCCTGTAATCATAACAGACCAACATGGTCTAAATTTAGAGTTCAACAACATCAAAAATTACAGAGAGCTTGCCACCTCATGGAAACTAAACATCACTCAAATGAACCACCATGGGGTAAAGGAAGAAATTAAGAAAGGAATAAAAGTCTTACTAGAACTTACCAAAAATGAATCCACAATGTACCCAAACTTATGGGACACAATGAAAGCAGTCTTAAGAGAAAAATTCATAGCACTAGATGTCTATATGAAAAACTTCAAAAAATCCCACACTAGAGAACAGCACAGCTGAAAACCTTAGAACACTTAGAATCATACTCACCTAAAAGGAGTAGATGGCAGGAAATAATCAAACACAGAGCCGAAATCAATAAAATTGAAACAAAAAGAAGGAACAGCTTGGGATCTGAAACACCTTGGATTGGAACCTTGGATCCAACTCCTTCCAGAGGAACACCTGACCCAGTCTTGATGTTAGGGTGAGGAAAGTGGATCTGCCAGGAGTGACTGCTGAACTAAGCCCTATTGGGACCTTGGGACCTTCTGCCATTGCTGGGGAGCAGATAAAGTGATGTGGAGAAGAGAAAGTGCCTGGAAGGGGCAGAAAGGGGAAGAAAGCTTGAACAAGTTTATACATGGATAAAATTATGACTTTATTCATAATAAAAAATAAGAAAATTAAAAAAGAAAAGAACAAATTCAAAAAAGGAAAAAAGTGATAATAAAATAAATAATGAACTGTTTAAAAAGAAAAATATGTATTTTCAGAATTTCCTTTGTTTGTTAAGCAGAAAAAAATTCTTAAATTTAACTGAAAATCATTGATTCTCAGTCCTTTGGATAAGATCAAATACAAAAAAGGAAAACATAATTTCTTTAATTCTAAATTGTACACAAAAACTTAATACAAGGATAGAAACAGAAACAAAGATAACCTATAAATTTATGATTTCTTTACCTCCAGAAATTAATGTTCTTTTTATATGTGAAAAATCAATCATTTTAATACTTCTGTATTTTGCACTTACTAGACAAATGAGGAAGAAGAAATAATGTGTTAATTCCAACAAATGGAAAAGTAAAGTAATCTAATATATTTTGAGGTAGAAAAGTATGTAATATGAACTCAAGCTTCCTGGGCTTTATGTACATTTTCAATTAAACAATAAGCTTGCTGGTATTATAAGGAGCTTTGAAGAAAGTATACTCTGAAAACAAGTGCCTTTATTTTTGAGAGGTATATGGGCCAGCCCTCTCAAGTAATGTAGAGTTTTTCAGAGTAGAATTCAAAGATAATGAAATTAGTGGTTAAAATAATGAGAAGAATTCAATGGTTTATGCAGATGGAGATGGAAGGCTAACTAATTCTGTAGGAGTTTAGAAGAAGTTGAGACTCACTACAGAAGCCAAATGAGGAATGGAAACCTCCATTCATTTGGGAAACCAGTGAAATTTTATCAATGAATAACGGCTTGAAGCAGAGTGATTTTTCCTAATGCTTTCCAACAAAACCTCAGTGCAGGTGTGTAGCCAGAAGGTTCTGGCCTGTGCTAGCCCTGAAGTCTGAACTGCAAGTCCTGCAGCAGCTTAGTCTCAAATAATAACACAAAAGCTTATATTAATTACAAACTGTTCAGCATATGGTACAGGTTCATTATCAACTACCTCTTAAAACTTAACTCATTTTTATTAATTTATGTATTGGTATGTAGCTCTATGGCTTTACATGTGTTCTATTACATCTTGCTTTCTGGGCATATCTCTGCTTGGTTTTTCTCTAAGCTGCCTTGCTACAAGCCAAAACAACTTCTTTATTTTCCATTTGAACAGATATCTTACATCACAGCTGTCATTTTAAATTAAACCTTACCCTCTCTGAGGACTGGAAGGGCAAATAAGGTGGGGGGAATCTGAAGAA
The DNA here is from genome assembly GCA_004025045.1 of Sigmodon hispidus. Classification (NCBI taxonomy): domain Eukaryota; kingdom Metazoa; phylum Chordata; class Mammalia; order Rodentia; family Cricetidae; genus Sigmodon; species Sigmodon hispidus. The sequence goes on from PVIH01012471.1 coordinate 16,500, forward strand.
TAACTTGGAAGAGGGAAGGGAAGGGAAGGGGAACAGTGGTGGGTATGTTAAAAAATCTTTTAAATTAATAAATAAATTACAAGTAAATGCAGAAAAACAAAACTGTAAACAAATATTAAGATTAATTCATTTGTTCGCCTCTGTCTGTGTTTATTTTCTACAGGCTGTGACAAAATATCCAGTAGAAGCAATCTGAAGAAAATGTGTTTATTTTGGACTCAGTCTATAATGATAGCAGTATAGCAGCAGTCTTGGGTTAGCTGGTCATTCTTTCAATAGCCATGTTGAAAGCCAAAGATACTATGCTCAGCCTACTTTATTATTAAAAGGTATTCTGTACAAACTATATACATTGATACAAATTTCAGATTAATTTTATAGATCTATTTCTATGTTTATTCAATGTATGGTACCTAAACAGCTCATCTAACAACATATTGCAAACTGCTGGTTCTTGAATGTTATTATTACAAATTAATTAGGATATAAATAAATGTAAATTAGTAGTCAGACATTACAATGAAACTTACAGTTATATTAGGTATGTTTTTAAGGTAAAAAGAGATATATTTCAGAGAGAGGTTTTCTTCAAACACATCAGAGATCTACAGAACATGAAATTTAAGATATTTTAATATCATAGATTCTTATTATTTTATGACAATGAGACATCTGCTCCTAGAAGTACCAATGTAACTCAGAGAAATGATGGACATTGAAAAATCTCTATATGTGGTGGACTCTCTTTGCGGCAAAAGTTAGTCACTGAGCAAGAAAGTACCCTTGCCTTGACTGCTGACAGTATGTCCAAAATGAACAAACAGGATACACAAAAAAAACCCTGCTAAACCTTGCCAGAATAAGGTAGGAAGAATATTAAGTGGATTCTAAACAAACAAACAAACAAACAAGAAAAAAGCAAAGAATGCCCAAGCTGCAAACCACAACCACTGAACAGCTTGGGATCAGAAACACCTTGAACTGACTCCTCGGATCCGGAAAAATAAGGTTTTTAAGAATATCCTGCTTCACAGAGATGTCTGTTAGATATGCTAGGCCTATAGGCCCAAAATAAGATTGATGCTAAAATTATGCAGAGAAACTTTGAGTGATTGTATGTATATATATATATAACCCTAACCCTAACCCTTCTCATCTCAATTCAGAAATTTTATATATATATATATATATATATATATATATATATATATAGAGAGAGAGAGAGAGAGAGAGAGAGGGAGAGAGAGAGAGAGAAAGAGAGAGAAAGAGAGAGAGCAGCTTGCTTGCAGATACTGTTTACTTAGCAATCATCCAGGCTGAGGATTCTTTTTTTTTTTGGTTTTTTTCTTTTCTTTTTCTTTTTCTTTTTTCCTTTTTTTTAAATTATGAACAAAGAAGTCACACTTTCTATCCTTGTATATCCTTATTCCAGGTCCCTTCCCCCTCACACCACTTCAGGTCATTCTCTCTTCTCCACAACTCCCCATCCCCCACCCCAGGCAGGTGGCAGGCTGTTCCAAGGTCCCACTGGCCCAATATTGCTTAGTTCAGCCTCTATTCCTGGCAGATCCAGTTTTCTTCCCCCAACCTCAAGACTGAGTCAAGAGTTCCTCTATGGCGAGTGGGATCCGAGGAGTCAGTTCAAGGTGTTTCTGATCCCAAGCTGTTCAGTGGTTGTGGTTTGCAGCTTGGGCATTCTTTGCTTTTTTTCTTGTTTGTTTGTTTGTTTGTTTAGAGTCCACTAATGAGTGAGTACATCCCCTGCTTATCTTTCTGAGTTTGTGATACCTCTCTAAGGAGGATATTCTCCAAATCCATCCATTTGCCTGAAAATTTTAGGATATCATTTTTTCTTACTGCTGAGTAGTACTCCATTGTGTAGATGTACCACAGTTTGTTAATCCATTCCTCAGTTAAGGGATATCAAGAACCAGGCTGAGGACTATTAAAGATAGTATTTACTCTGTTTGGTCTGAGAAGTTAGCTGGGTGAGAAGTGAATATGATATGTTTCCTGTCTCTGATATTCCAAGTTTTCCCAATATCTGACTTAAAGTTTTCATTATATACTAAATAGATTTTTTCAATAGAAAGGTCAAACAATACTAAATTATTATTTCAACTGCTAGCCTCAGGGTAACATAGTACAGCCTTCTCATCTCAATTAAGAAATAAAAAACAAAATCTCCCAGAAGTATGCCAGAAGTCCAGTTTTCAAAATTATTCTAGATCATCAATGTAACAGTCAAGATCGACCATTATAGTCTTCTTTGCCAGTCTTTATTAGCAATGCTAACTTTCCTGGCATTATATTACATGCTCAGGAAAAGAATGAGTATTTGACAGTTTGAAGGCTATTAACTTAGTTTGTGAAAATGCGCCAAAAAACTTGAAAGAAAGAAA
>PVIH01012471.1:19001-63476 GCA_004025045.1 Sigmodon hispidus
ACAGGTGTTAGGTGGTATCTCAAAGTTGTTTTGATTTGCATTTCTCTGATGGCTAAAGATGAAGAGCACTTTTTCAGGTGCCTTTCAGCCATTCGTAGTTCCTCTGCTGAGAATTCCCTTTTTAGATCTGAACCCCATTTTTTGATAGGGTTATTCAAGGTTTTGGGATCTAAATTCTTGAGCTCTTTATATATCTTGGGTCAGGGGGACCATAGGACTGTCTGCTCCCTGCCCAGGGAGGGGATGGGGAGTTGCAGAGGAAAAAATGACCAGATGTTTTGGGAGGGGGAAGAGACCTTGAATAAGGATATACAGGGATGGAAAAAAAAATTCAGAGGGAAAGATGAACACAAAGAAAATATAGGTGTAGCAATCTTATTTGTATTTCTTCCCTTGATAAGCCATGCTTATCATTCTTATCCTCTGTATAGTTATTGCTAACTCTTCCACATTTTAAATTCTTTTTACTGTGTTTTTTTTGATAAATACAAAATAAAGAAGGAAAAAAAAACAAAAAAAAATGTGATACACTTTGTGGAATTTCCTTTTTTTTTTTTTTTCTCGGAAACAACTACATTCTGCTTTATTGGATGTTCAGTGGTAATATAACACAGACTTCTTAAAGAATAATAAACACGAGACTTGTATTTTACCATAATTATTTTGCCATTAAGACAGTGGTTCCAAAAAATAAAACAAAATTTTTTTAAAGGAACAAAAGTACCTTCCTGGCTACATACATGAACAGCTTTAACATTGAAAGGTCCCCTCCTCATGGATCACAATCACAAGTTCAAGGGTTAAAAACCATCTAACGGTAAATCCTACATTGATTTAGAGCATCAAGTCACTGCAGTTATTTAGTTCTGAGACACTGTTGATTTATTTTAACATTTACATATGATGTTCATTTAACAGGCACAGAAGGCAGAGCTGACAGGTAAACATGCTTACACGGACTGCGGGATTCTTCAGGTTTGAAACTGCTCGGCTTGGTTTGGTTTTTTAAGAAAATGGCATATAATAACCAAAGGGCCCACAGCCCTATACAAGAAACGGCAGGAAGCTGAGTGAATACTGAGAGCTGCAAGTGTTTCCCAGAATCCAACCAAAGTAATAATAATAATAATAGTAATAATAATAATAGTAATAATAATAATAATAACAATAATGTGTTTTCCAACTTGTTCAAATTTCCTCTCTAAGTGCAGGTAAGGAAAATAAAAGCAAATATATTAAGTCAACCAAATTTTTAAGAGTGCAATTTACCTTTAAAATAACAAAAATTAACAACAAACCAAAACCCCAACCATTAACCTCAAAAGCAAAATGTGTGGACACTAAAAGTATCACTGTCTTTTTTTGAGGCCTCTGCTCTACACAAGCAGATTGGATTCATAAAGGCCTGTAGACTTAACACTGCTTACACGGAAAGAAATACGACAGAAGTCAGCAAATATAGAAAGCAGCCAGCTACTGAAAAACTCACCAAGACAGGAAGAGAGGTGACAGATATGAGGTGACATGGTCTCTAAGTGGTGACAGGATCTTTAAGTGGGCCATGCATTCAATGTTGCAGTTTTTTCTCTCCTATGAGATATTTCGTAAGACAGGCTTTTTTCTCTTATAAAACTGGCTTGAAGTCTAATCATCCTCAAAATTTCTTATAAGGACCTCCCACATCATGTTAGACCTTTAGAAATAACTGAACAGAAAAAAAAAAAAAATTCTCCCAGAGAGAGAAGGAGAGAGAGAAAATGAAGTCTCAGTGTTTTAGAATTTCTAGTTGTTTTTTTGTGAAAAGCTGGGATCCTCCACAGAGATGCTGGCCCCATCTTGGTGAGCTCATGTGAACTTGGAGATTGAATTCACAGATTTTTATTATGAAAGGATAGACCAGGGAAATAGAGAAACAGAAAGGGAGGTAAAGAATGACAGAGAGGTTGAAAACAGAGAAGTTGGAGAAAACAGAGAAGTTCCTAACAAGGAATGAACAAAGTAGACACTATCTAAAATTCTTATATCCATTAGCTCTTTTCTGAAAGTAGACAAGACAGCTGAACTTTCATGGGAAAGAATACTTTTAGTATTAAAATATAACAATGAAAATTGAATTACCTATTTCAATCAACCCACACTCACTAGTGACAATAGACTATCAAATACTCTAACCTGAAAATGAACTTGAGACTCTAGACTATATTCATTTTATGTTTTAATTTTTTTATTAAAATAGGTATTTCTCTCATACAGTACATCCTGACCACAGCGTTCCTTGCCTCCACTCCTCCCAGGTTTTCCCCAACTCCCTGTTCCCCAGACCAATATCTTTCAGGAAAGTTGATCTGTCAGAGACAGCAGCCAAAAAGGACAAAACAAGACACAATAAGACAAAAGCCTTCATGTTTAGCCTGGACCAAGGACCAAAGTAGTCCAAAGAGCAAGCAAAGGAGTCAAACCTATCCAGAGGGTTTTGTAGCTGACTTGGTACACAGGTTTACCTTTCTATAGCCTGTAGAATATCTTTTATTTAGAGTGTAGGATCCCAGTAAAAAATATTGTATTTAATTAAAGGGCATTTAATTATTTTAAAGCCAAGAAATACAGTTATTTCATCAAGAGCATTTCAATGTACATTCTTGGTAAATTTGGACAGCAAAATTAGGATACTGATGAGCTGAAAATAAAACAGACCAGTGCTATAGAAAAGAAAATATATATTTAGAATAAAAATGACAATTACAAATATAGGTAAATATAAAAATAGGAAAAGAAAGTGAATAAACTTTACAAATAGTTGGTTTTTAAAAATTAATATGTAATTTAAAAAATTTAATTACTAAAATATTTACTACTGCAAGAAACAAATATTCAGTCAATCCTCTAGAAGTAGCAGTGGAACACTACCTTATATATGTGATTTGAATTCTCACATTTCCCATGAATTAAAGTATTATAAACTTAATAAACTGAATTTAAAATATTTTTAAAACCTGAAGAAAATATCCAAAAACATTACGAAGACCCTATCCTACTCCTGAAATGCAATGAACGTTAGTGAGATTATTTCTAAGACTAAATGAAGAATTCAAAACACCTGATCAATAATAATTTTGTCTTGATAATTACATAATACATAATGATAAATTATATTACATTTCATTACTAACAATAAGTTATATGTATACATAAATCAGAAATAAACTGAAATTTAGAGAAAAAGTATAGATTTTTTTCTTATTTTTAAGCAACATATTTTCATACTTAGAAACATGTATCATGAGTCTGTATCATGTATCATATTTTATTTATTCATTTATATTTATTTTTGAATAAAGTCTCTTTTTTTATTCATGTATCCTTTTGCTCAATCTCTCTTCCCCCTCCTGCCCATCTCAGTCATTCACTCTTCTCCCCATCTCCTTATCTCTCCTCCCCAGCAAGAGCAGGATGTCCCAAGGTCCCAAAGTGGCTTAGTTCATCATCCACTCCAGGCAAGTATGCTTTCCTCATCCCAACAACAAGACTGGGTCAGGGGTTCCTCTGGAGGAAATGGACATTGAAGTACTAGTCCAAGGTGCTTCAGATCCCAAGCTGTTCACTGGTTGTGGTTTGCAGCTTGGACATGCTTGGCTTTTTTTTTAAAGTCTGAGTACATCCCCAGCTTATCTTTCTGGGATGTGATACTTCACTTAGGAGGAGATTCTCCAAATCCATCCATTTGCCTGCAAATCTTAGAATATCATTTTCTTTTACTGCTGAGTAGTACTCCATTATGTAGGTGTACCAATTTGTTAATCTACTCTTCAGCTGAGGGCATGTAGGTGTTTCCATGTTTTTGCTATTACAAATAATGCTGTTAAGAACATAGTTGAGTTCATGTCTTTGGAGTGTGAATGTGCATCTTTAGGTATGTGTCCAGTAGTGGAATGACTGGATCCTTGGGGAGATTGATTGCCAGTTTTCTGAGAGATTGTCATACTGCATTATAGACCTGATGAACAAGCTGACACTCCCACCAACAATGGAGGAGTGTTTCCCTTGCTCTATAACTTCTCCAGCATAGGCTGTCATTTATGTCTCTAATTTTAGCCATTCTGACAGGTATAAGGTGGTATCTCAAAGTTGTTTTTATTTGCATTCCTCCAATGACTAGAGATGTTGAACACTTTTTCAAGTGCCTTTCAGCCATTTGTAATTTTTCTGCTGAGAATTCCCTTTTTAATTCTGAACCCCATTTATTAATTAGGTTATTTAGGGCTTTGTACTCTAGTTTATTAAATTCTCTATATATTTTAGAGATCAGTCCTCTGTCACCTGTAGGACTGGTGAAAATCTTTTTCCATTCTGAAGGTTGTCGTTTTTCTCTTATTGACTATCTTTACAGAAGCTTTTCAGTTTCAGGAGGCCCCACTTATTGATTGTTGTTCTTATTGTCTGTGTTCCTTTTGTTATATTTAGGAAGTGGTCACCTGTGTCCACTTGGAGGATATTTCCTACTTTCTTTTCTATCAAGTTCAGTGTGGTTGGGTGCATCATAACCTCTGTTAGACCCCTTATTTCTCTTTTGAGTGTGTCTGGTTGACCTATCCAAGTGTGAAAGTAGGTATTGAAGTCTCTCACATTTAGATTGTGAGAACTGATGTTGGGTTTGAGCTTTAGTAATGTTTCTTTTACATATGGAGGTGTCCTTATAATAGGGGCATAAATATTCAGGATTGAGATCTCGTCTTGATCAATTTTTCCTGAGATTAATAAGTAATATCCATCCAGGTTTCTTATAATTGTTTTTAGTTTGAAGTCTACTTTGTTAGATATTAGTATAAAACACCAGCTTATTTCTTGGGGCCATTTAATTGGAAATTTTTTTCCCAATCCTTTACTCTGAGCCTGTGTTTGTCTTTGTGGTTGTGGTGTGTTTCTTGTATGAAGCAGAAGGATGGTTTCTATTTTTATATCTATCGTGTTAGGGTGTGTCTTTTTATAGGTGAATTGAGTCCATTAATATTAAAGATTATTAGTGACCACTGATTATTATTTCCTGCTATTTTTGGTGGTAATTTGTATGTATTTCCTTTCTCTGGGCATTTTTCTGTGAGATTATTGATTGTTTTTTCATGAGTGTAACTGAGATCCTTAGGTCAGAGTCTTCCCTCTAATGCTTTGTGAAGGACCATATGTGTGGATAGGTATTGCTTAAGTTTGATTTTGTCCTGAAATATCTTGTTTACTCCATCTATGGTGATTGATAGTTTTGTTGGGTATAGGAGTCTGGGTTGACAGCCATGCTCTTTTCATGTCTGTATAATTTCTTACCATGACCTTCTTGCTTTCATTGTTTCCATTGAACAGTCAGTATTTATTCTGATATGTCTGCCTTTATAGGCAAGTTGGCCCTTTTCTTTTGCAGCCCTTAAAATTTTTTGTTCTCTGTGTTTTATGTCTTGATTATTATATGGTGGCTAGACTTTTGGGGGGATCTAATTTTTTGGTGTTCTGTAACTTTATAAGCATTTCCTTTTTTATGTTGGGAAAGTTTATGATTTATTAAGTACATTATCTATGCCTTTGAGCTGGAATTCTTCTCCTTCTTCTATTCCTATTATTTTCAGGTTAGGTCTTTTTATGGTGTTCCAAATTTCTTGAACATTTTCTGTTGTGGATTTTTTGGTTTTAGTGTTTTCATAGACTGATGTATCTATTTCCACTATTGAATCTTTCACTCCAGAGATACTCTCCTCTATCTTTTGGATTCTTTTGGTTATGCTTGTATCTGTAGTTACAACTCTTTTCTTCAGATGTTTTATTTCCACATTTGCCTGACTTTGTGCCTTTTTATTGCTTCTATTTCAATTTTTAGTTCCTGGAATATTTCTTTTATTTTTTGGTTTTCCTTTTCTTGGTTTTCTTTGTTTTCCTTCAAGGATTTTTTCATCTCTTCCAATTTTTTATTGCATTTTCTTCTATCTCTTTAAGGCTTCTATAATCTTTATAAAGGTGTTTTTGATGTTTCCTTCTATTTCTTCTTCCTTGCTCTCTTCAGTTCTTGGTGTTGTAGATCCACCAGTTTCTTCTGGTGTTACCTTGTCTTTCATTATTTTGTCATATATATTCTTGCACTGGCACCTACCCATTGCTTCAGTTGTTCACACTTATTTAGCCCTTAGAGAGTTGTAGTTAGAGGGCTTGCATGTCTCATGTCTTCTCTGAACATGGGTTCTGCATGGTCTCCGACTTTGCTCTTGACATGGGTCTGTGTTTCAAAGGCTTCTGTCTGTCTGTTTTTGATGAAGAAGTTTACCCTGGATGCGGGGCCTGGCCATAGGAGATCCCTTCTGCTAGGGGGTTCTGGGGAAGGACCCTCCCAGTTCTGCTAGCTGAGAGTCTAAGATCAGTACCCTTGGCGTGATGCTTGCCCCTGGAGAGGGATTCTCACTGAGAACAGCCCAGGAGCTGAGTTTGCTCTGAGTTTGCTCTGTACAGCATGTCTGATATATTTTAAAATGTTAGTCTGCCCATCAAATTTAGAAATTTCAGGACCAAACACAAACATCAAACAGATTTATTATAAACTTAGACATATCTGAAAATAAGGGACTGCTGTTAAGAATGCCTCCATAAGTATGTCCAATATGGTGACATGTTCATAATTAGTGATTGATATGGGAGAGACCATCTCACTGTGGGTGTTGTACTCCTTGACACCAGGTGATCTTGCAGGATATAAAAAACAGGCTGAGCAAGCCATGATGAGCAAGACATCACAGCCCATTTTTTTCTGCATCAGTTTCTTCCTCCAGATTTTTATCTTGAGCTCCTGTCCTGAGATTTTTCTTCTTTATAATTATAAGCAGAAAAAAAAATCAAACCTTTTCTCTAAGTTACTTTTTGTCATGGTGTTTTATCACAGCACTGAAAGACTAAATAAGACACTATCTAATTATCAGTATCTGGTAAAACTTTGTTAAATTGCATCAAGAAGTCCTTCCACATTAGTTTGCTCAGAAATCGTTGTTACTGCAAATCTTTCAATTAAGATAGGTACAAAAAACACATATTTGAGCTGCTTGGGGGGAAAAAAAGACAGAATGGTCTGAGGATATACTCGTGTTTTCATATCATGTACTTGGCAAATTATTTATGCCAGAAAAAGTCACCTGACCACTTTATTGACTGTCCTCTGAGAATGAAAACAGTATATGGCATTTAGGAAAGAACCCATCTGGCTAAGAGAAACAATTACTTTCGCTGCCTGCCAGTTATGTAAGTTAAATCCCATGTACTAATTTTTCCCCCTCAGGAGAAGTTGATGGATGGCCTCTTATTTAAATTAAGAAAGATCAAGGAATGTCATTTTGTAAAACATTGCCCTGCTGTTTTTCTCAAGCTCTAGTGCTCATATTTGTAATTAGACTCAAGTGCACAATTGGACACAGCTTTGTCTGCATGCATAGGCCTACTTCACATCAAGAGATTTTCTTTTGATCAATTGTGTACTGTCAGCAAGCCCACCTGGTGGCATATGAAAAATAAAAAAATAAATAAAAAAAATAAAAAGCCACATATATTACAAATGAATGACTAAATTGCTTTATTTTTCATTGGCATAATAAAAGTATTGAACTCATTGCTATAAAATAAGTATTTGTGCAGGAGGATGGCTTCTGTTTTTGTATCCATCTTGTTAGTGTGTGTCTTTTTATAGGTGAATTGAGTCCAGTGTTATTAAGGGAAATTAGTCACCACTGATTAGTATTTCCTGCTATTTTCAATGGTAGCTTGTATCTATTTTCTTCCTCTGAGCTTTTCTTCTGTTATTATTGTTTGTGGTTTCATGGGTCTGTCTGGAATTCTTAGGTTGGAGTTTTTCCTCTAATGCTTTCCAAAGTGCCAGATTTGTAGATAGGTATTGTTTAAGTCTGACTTTTTCCTGAAATACCTTGTTTACTCCGTAAATGGTGACTAATAGTTTTGCTGGCAATAGTAGTCTAGGTTGGCATCCATGCTCTTTTAGTTTCTTCATAACTTCTGACCCCGACCTTCTAGCTTTCATCGTTTCCCTGAATAGTCAGGTGTTATTCTGATTGGTCTGCATTTATAGGTAAATTGGCCCTTTGCTTTTGCAGTTCTTAAAATTTTTCTTTGTTCTGTATGTTTAGTGGCTTGATTATTATGTGGCGCGCTGACGTTTTTGGGGGGTCATATCTATTTGGTGTTCTGTAAGCTTCTTGTATCTTTATAGGCATTTATTCTTTTAAGTTGGGAAAGTTTTCTTCTATGATTTTATTGAATACATTATCTATGCCTTTGAGCTGGAATTCTTTTTCCTTCTTCTATTCCTATTCTTCTCAGGTTAGGGCTTTTTATGGTGTCCCAAATTTCCTGAACATTTTGCCTTATGCTTTTTTGGTTTTAGTATTTTCTTTGACTGATGTATCTATTTCCACTATTCAGTCTTCTACTCCAGAGATTCTCTCTTCCATCTTTTGGATTCTGTTGGTTATGCTTGTATCTGTAGTTCCAGCTCTTTGCTTCAGATTTTCTATTTTCACCATTTCCTCATTTTGTACCTTTTTTATTGCTTCTTTTTCACTTTTAGTTCCTGTAATAACCTTTTAACTTTTTGGTTTCTCTTCTCCTGGTTTTCTTTCAAGAATTTGTTCATCTCTTCCATGCTTTTGTATTTTCTTGTATTTCTTTAAGGAAATTTTTTTTATATCTTCTTTTAAGGCTTCAATAATCTTCATAAAGATGTTTGGCTGTTACCTCCTTCTATTTCCTCTTCCTTGCTCTGTTCATGTCTTGTAGTTGTAGAACCACCAGTTTCTTCTGGTGTTGCCTCTTTTTTTCTCTATATTGTTATATGTATTCTTTCACTGGCTTCTGCCCATAGCTTCAGTAGTTCACAGATAGTCAGTTTCTAGTCAGTTGTAGCTAAATGGCTTATTTGTCCACTACCTGCTTTGATCAAGGGGTCTGCTTGATCTCTGACTCAGCTCTGGATATGTGTCTGAGTTTCAAAGGCCTCAGTCCTTCTCGTATGATGCAGTTCACACTGGAGGTGAGGCCTGGACATGTGAGGCCCTTTCTTTTAGGGATTGCAGTAGGAGAACCTTCACTGTTAAAGCCTATGGCTTGTCTGCTGGCAAGAGTCTGAGATCAGACCCTTGGATGTGTCCTTGATCCTGCAGAAGGGTTTTCCAAATGGGTTCCTGGGTTTCTAGCCCAGGAGCTGGAATCTCCTCACCTCTGACTCTGATGTGGACAGTGGTCTGGGTTTCAAAGCCCTCTGCTTCCTTGCTGTTATTAAGCTCATCCTAGTCTGTGCAGACTGTGCTCCCTGCCAAAGCCAAGCTGCTCACCTATGTGGCCTGTGCCCAGGACCAAGGGATCAGCTGTTCCCCTGGTGTTAATTTCCCATCTGTTTTATGGACACGTAGTGCTCCACACTGCAGCAGGGTAGTGGCTGTTCAGGGTCCCTGTTCAGGTGTCAAAAGTGTCCTGAGCTCTGACCTCTGAGTGGTGCCTCCAGGAAGTCCTCTGCTTCTCTGTTGCCACCAAGCCACTTGTGGTCCCTGCAGACTGTTTTCCCAGCTGAAGCAGAGCAGCCCACCTCCCAGGCCTGTGTCCAAGACCAAGGGACTCAGCTGTTCCCCTGCTGCTAACTTCCCACTGTGCTCTGGGTGGGAAGTGCTCCACACCCTAGCAGTGGAGTGGCCATTCAGGGCCCAGGTTCAGCTTGCAGAAGTCACCTCTGACCCACTAATTTTAAATAAAATTGTATACTTGGGATATCATAAATTTTTTGGCATGATTTTTAACTATAGACACAATACATAATTAAACCTGTCATCTTTATGTTAAAGTATATTTACAAACAAAAATTTACAAAGTGACAGTGACATAGAAATTTGAACCTTGTGAAAGTATTCATAGAATTAATTAATATTCAGAGAATGATGGTCACACTATGACCTGACTCCACTTAAAAAGATTTCACCATAGTTAACATGGACAAAAAATTTAAATGGAGGAAATCAAAAAAATTACTGACTAATGTGTATATGATCAACTTTTTTTAATTATTAAAGAATGAAAGACACTTATTTACAATTGAAAATTTTATTTATTTTTTTAAAGTTTTTTTTTTTTTTAAAAAATTACATACCAGCCACAGTTTCCCCTTCCCTTCCCTCCTTCTACTAGCCCCCAGCTTTTCCCCACTCTACCCCTCATCCACTTCTCAGAGAGGCTAAGGACTCACACAGGAAGTCAGTATAGTCTGCATATCAAGTTCAGGCAGGACTAAACCCATCTACCAAATGAAGGCTGAGCAAGGTATCCCAGGTGAATGGGCTCCAAAAAGCCAGTTCATGCACTAGAGATAAATCCTGGTCCCACTGCCAGAGGCCGCACAATCTGCCCAAGCCACACACTGTCTTTCACATTCAGAGTGCCTAGTTCAGCCCCATGCAGGTTCCCAATTACAATTGATCTTTTAATTTTTATTTTACAGGCAACAATTGAGGCGAAGACTATTCTGATTTTATATAGAGAACATTTACAAAGAAAGAACAAAAATTTAAATTTTTTTTTAAAAATCAGCAAGTGTTCATTTACAAAAGATGTAATCAGAACATTGAAATTGCCTTCTCTGCACCTCACTGATAAAGAGATGAGGGTGAATATTGTAGATAGAATTTATATAATAGGGCCCCAAAACTTTGTAAGTTCCCAGAACATAACGCAACTGACTCCATGAAGGAAGTACCATTCATGTCTTAAAATTCAGCATGTAGATAATACTGACAACTAAAATAAAAACAAAGACTTGATCTCTCACAGTCCATAGTTCTGGGAATTCTCTGAATATATTAACCTTGTTTTTGGCTTGTGTTTCTGGCTAACTATTCATGTTAACTAAAGCAAGCTAACCCAGAATATAATTTTATGCTTAAAAGCCTAACAATACACCTGGATCCCAAACATCCATTCTAGTTACTAGCTAGTTAATAAAGACGTTTTTTTGGCTCCATGTGTGACTATCTTCTTTGGTGGATAGCCCACAACAATTTCTTTTGTATGCAGAAAAGGACTATAGATAGTCCAGAGAAATATTGCCAATGAATAATTGCTTTTCAAACATTGCATTATCAAGCTTCATGTACAACCTAAGGTATAAGTTTAAGAACACTTCTGCATCTTTTAGAAATAAACTGCTATGCAGAGGAATTTATTTTAAAAATTCTGAGAAAGTATACTCCATGTGGTATATGACTAGCTCATGCTGCTGAAAAATCTACCAATTATTACAGGTTATAATAATAATAAAATCTGGTTTATAACAACTATATCTGCTGCATCTTTAAAGTGTGATTCTCATTTTATGTATATTCATGTCAGAATAATTAGCAGAAATACTTTGTTTACATAAAGTCATCTACATTGCAGGCTTAGAATTATGAAAAAATTTTAAATTAAACCTCAAGGAAAAAATTAATTAATGTATCCATTTCTTCTGAAATTTAAAGCTATGAACCTAAAACTTTAAAAATATAACAAAATTTTATCATTGATCAAAAAAATTAAGAAAACACAAAATATTTCCAAATATTCTCCTGGCAGAGATGTCATTCAAACACAGGTACATTTAATAAAGTTCCCCTGTCTGTTAGCTTGCCAAGATTCCATATGTTTAGCTAAAGGCTGACTTATTGATATGCCAAGTATGTATCATGAGTTCAGAATGGTCTGTGACGCAGTGGTAGCATCTACAAACCATCAGGCAAATGAACTTATTTATGACATTTCACAGGGGAAAAAAACATAAGAAAAGAAAATGAAATTCAGAAAGTTGTTCATAAGCAGAAAATGCTACTTTCTGAGGCAACAACTTATCTTTGGTATTATTTTACAGAGATAACAAATATATATTCAATGTGTTGAGCATGCAAAGGGAATTTTGATTTAAAAAAAAAAAAAAACTTTTGACTATCACTTTTTTTTTTTTAACCAACTGTGCTGTTTTAAACTCAGACACTAATTTACTTAAATCCACTGAAGAAAATTTTAACCAAACTGAGGGAGGGTATAGAATAAGAAGTTCAAATGGAGAGGGGAAGAAAAGGGAGACAGACAGAAGGAAAATAAGAAGGCACAGCTTAAAGTGAAGGTCATCTGATGAATAACATGAAATTTTAGTGTAGCTGATGGATTCTCAAATTTCTGTGTTCAGCCCAGCTGGTTCTGCAGCCATTTACAGTATAATTATTCAGAGGCTAAATAGCATGGTGTAGCTTCTTCCAGCTAATCTCACTACATTTAAGATAATAATATTGTTAGTAAAAGGTATATTGATTTAATAATTATATTACTTACATTTTAACTTCCAAAGCTTATATTTGTAAAGGACTTGTAATTATGTATGACACTGATGTATTTTGGTCAGAAGTAGTCATATTTTAGAAAAGATTGGTATTTTTATTCATAAAGAAAAATATCAGGAACATAATAAAATCTGAAACTTCATCTTCAAAAAATGTATTTAAATTTGTAAATTGTTATTTAAAAATATTTTTACAAAATGCCAAATATCTGAAAAATACAAATCTTTGGTCTCGTGCCTTTAATATTGATTCTTAGCAATTGAAATTTTTAGGCTTGAAATATGTATGTACCCTATATATTGGGGATTTCAGTAGTATGGAGCCCACTAAATGATAGAGATACATGAAGAAAGCATAAAATTTGAAAGAAAAATGATGTTTGTAGTAATTTTCCCTTCTTCAATATGTATATATACACACAAATATATATGTTTATGGATATACATAGTTATCAAATAGGATAATTGACCTTTCCATATATAATAAAATGACTTTCACATTCTGATGAACAATGTTATCCTTTCAGATCTTGCTATCATATCCAAATATTGACTATATTCTTCATATAAACCACACTCTACACACATAGTAATTCTCAAACTTTTTAAACTAAGCTTTTCCACAAAAAATTTAAGACTATTTTGTCTTCTGCTTTTACATAGTAAACTGTATAAATTTACTTACATACCAACATAGTATTATAATTGTTAATAGCTATGCCACTTAATAAGGGAAAATTTACAAAAGAAGTTATATATCTCCATATACCATAATTAATAAATGACAAATCAAATGTCTGAATTTCTACAATTTCAATACAATAGGTAATTATATCTATAGTTAGGAATAGTTATGTACCCCAAATTCCTTTGTATAATTATAAATGAAAAATACATAAAGTGTAATAATTATAGTTTTAATAATTCTTATTTAATTCTTCACTAAACTTATATTTATATTTTTATTTTTTCTCTCTCTTTCTATATATCTTTTTTCTCTTTCTTTCTCTCTCTGTCTCTGTTTCTCATTCTGTGTGTGTGTGTGTGTGTGTATGTGCATATATACAAATTACCTTAAAAGCTAGAAAAGGCTTTCAGTTTCCTGGCTCCCTTGAGCTACAGTAGGAAGCAGTGCCTAATATGGGTTCTGAGAAACAAACTTTATTCTCTGTAAAAAGCAGCAAGTTTTCTTAACTCTCCAACCCTCTCTAAATTCGTGGGTCATTATGATAAGTATATCCCAAAGCACAGTGATTATGTTAGACTTGAAACAACAAACAATATATATTCTAGTTTTCTTGAACACCAATCTAGTAACATGGCACATTTGAATCTATGACTCTTTCTCTAGTTTTAAAAGTGACAAATGACAACTAGCATTATTTTATTTCCCTGTTCAAGCCTGACTTACTCACAGACCATTACTGCATTGTCATCTTCAAGGTGATGTGAACTGATGACAAGAATTTCAGATTTCTAAAAAAAAATGTTTCACTCTCCAAAAACCCAGTTTACACAACCAGCTAGGTGTAGAGAAATTTTAGACAAATATTTCAATGGATTACAGCATTTCACTCTTACTACATCAGGAAGAAATGAGTATATTAAGTAAAATAATGATTCAAAATTATAGGTGGGTTAAAAATAAAGGTTCTTTACCCCTTATTCAAAATTACTTTAACTGAAACAGCTCTACCCAATAGTGAAATACAAGGTGACAGACCTTTACCATTTTGAGAGTTGGATGACCAAATAGGCAAATAAAAGTTAGGATCCAGGCATGATTTCCCCTTGGTTATTACATGAGAGTGTTAATTTTCACTGAAATAAAGAAATTTTTGAGTAATATGATAACATTTTATGTTTGGAATATCTAAAGTATGCCTTTCATACAGGATGCTCTGTATAGATGGAGAGAACACGTAATACTTAAAAAAAATAGCCAATTCTTAATAAATATCAGAAACAAGGCTCTTCATCTGCTTCAGAGAGGAACTGCTTAACCTTTTTCTTGATGTAGAAAGCCTGATGTTAAGTTGGGGTTTTGAATTGTTCTGAATTCTGAATGAAGGGAAATCTTTGTATTACCCAGAATGAAGAACACTGGCTGTGCTTCTGATAAAATAAATCAGCTTGAAATTATTCCTATCTCCAGATATAAAATATTGCAATATAATAATAAAAAACTATCATAATTTGGATTCTGCCACCTAATTATGAATTTCACTTGTGTGTGAGTTGTTCTCTTTCCTCTAATCTCTATTATATTTTTGATATTCTTACTAATTCCAGTCTTACAGCCAAAACATGACCTAACTGGGCAATCTTTTTTCTCAATAGTTTAGTGCTAAAACAGAGCAAACTCGAATGAGTTACATAAATTTGTGATTTTGTTCTACTTCAAGATTAAAGAACCCTCCCAGAAAAATAAGTCAGGTTACCCAAAGTCATGTGACATTTTGTATTTTCATTAATTACTGTGCTGGTCTAAAATTAATTTAATTTAATTTATACTACCTTGATGTTATGAAGGTTTTAAGTTGGTTACCATAACTACTGTAAGTTTATTATGTAATTATCATGCAATGACCATAGAACATTGCAAAATACTACCTATTACCTCAGCTATTTCAGACATTGTACCCTTTTAAGGTATCCAGTTAGTTTTAAAAAAAAAACTCTATCTACAACTGAGATACTGTTAGGAATTTGAAATTTTAATGGTGTCTTTGGGATGGACAGTCCTATTTGTTTGAGAGGGTGGACAGTGCAGGTTCTTCATTTCCCAGAGGATGAACACGTAAACGTGTGCATATATGCACTAATTAATCTTGTGAATTAAAATATATGTTAATAGTAAATATGAAATTAATGAGGTAATTAAAATATCAAAATGTTAAAATAGAACATTATCTATAATAAATAGTCTAAAGTGATAAATTATGCAGTAAGTTAAAATAAAATAATATTGTGGAGTTAGAATATTATTCTAGTCTTGAATATTTTAGCAGATTCTGAATGGGAAGGTAGAGCAGAAACATGATTATAGAATGTTTACTGAAAAAAAACTAATAAATACTCAGAAAAAAATTATTGGAATTACAAACACAATGCTTCAAGTCTTCTTGCAATGAATAATGTATTCTTTTTCAGTAACAGTGAAGTCCTTATAGTTATTTGAATGGAAATGTTCCCAGTGGGCTTAAATTTTTGAACATTTGTTTTCCTGGTGGTATTGTTTCAGGAGGTTTGGATTTGAAGAACTGCCTCAATGGAGGAGGCCTGTCAGAGATCACAGTCTTGTCCTACATCCAATTTTCTGTCTCTGCTTCCTACTTGCATTTGGAGATATGGGCACTCAGCATCCTGTTCCTGCTATCCTGCTGTAACCTGCTATTCTGTTGTACCATGATGGACTCATTCCTCTGAACTTTTATGCCGAACTAAACTCCTATTTGTATAAATTTCCACCTCTGTGGTAATTTTATCACAATCACAGAAGGTAACTAACACAGTCATTTACAGATATCCTGTTTCCCAAACAACACATCCACTGGTTAAAAATATCTCATAAAGCAAATAAGTAATATTCTGAAGAGCAAGTAAGTGAACCACATCCATTTTGAGATCTAGCAAGTAAACCTTCAGCACTTGACTGCTTGAGTGATGTTTCATTATACTTTGATGAAGGAAATCTTCCTGACTCAGAAAGTCATTTCTTCAAAACTAATTGTCTTTTTATCTCAGTACTACACATGTTTGACACACTTGTCATTCAATGTGTGTTGCATGGTAAACACACTAAAGTTTCTCATATTTACTTCACTTTTCATCTAGAGTGTTACTTTCCTTGATGCATTGATGTTTCTCCTCACCTTCACATTGAGTAGCTGGGACAGAGCACATGAAGCTTGAATTCATTAAAAGTACAGATATCTATTGGGTCACAAATATGGAGCGACAGGTGTACTTATACTATTATTTCCCACTTCATTCAACTGACAGAAAGCCAAAGAGTAGAGAGATTAACAATGGTAATCTTTTATGAGATTAATCCCACTAGGCCTAATAAATACCACCTCTGATCAATGTCTTTTTAAAATTCTAATTGAAATCTACATCAACAAGTTTTGGATGGAGCAAACATTACAACTTCCCAATGATTTTAATCTGAGGTTGTCTAATAATGTACTATGCTCTAACTAGAAGTACTGAAGTATTAACATGTCCCAGACTTTACTTTTCCCTTTTAGAGTTCCATACTACCAGCTGAGAATCCATGTATATTTCAGTAGTGTCATATTTTTAAGAAAATTTCGCTTTTTTCTAAGAGAATGGAACTTTTGTTGAGCATCATAATAGAGTTAATAAAATGCTTTGAGGGCATTTTTGACTTAGTTTGATATTCCTGCTATGTATTAAGCATGGGTTTTTAAACTGCCTTCAAAAAAAATTCAGCAGTCAACCTTACTTGTCCTGGATTTCTAAGTAATAAGCTTTTACATCGTAACCTAATTCATGTACTTCTTCATCGTTCCAAACACAGAATATAGGTGTAATTGTATTCATTTGCTGAAAACACACAATAGGTCAAAACCAACCATTTTTATCAAATTTCTAGTACATGTTAAAAGCATCATACAAATACTGCCTGCTAGCATATGTTTGAAAGAAATAAGTTCTTTGAAATTACTTAGACTCAGTTGGAGTAAATAACTGAATTCCATGTAAGCATCTGAAAAAGTGTTCAGTAAAAGATCCCTCATATCTATGATGCTTTAAATGCTGTTCAATGAATACAGAACAAAGTTATTTGTGAGGGACAAAACACAAGCAGTTGGAACAGATCAGATGATACACACAGGCAGGTTACTTATATGTCCAAATTTAGACATTACAAACAAAAACAGGCATCAAAGAGAAGTTTCAATACTTAAAACTTGCTCTTGTTCAAATTAATCTCAGTAAAGTACTTATCTTTGTTCCCCTATGTGTGAGTGAATCATTTCTGCTTCTTAGACTATCATTGATGAGCTTAACCAAGTCACAATTCTTAGTCCAGGTTCTCAAAATAAGAAACACTTACAAATATTATCAAGGTTAACTGAATTTACAAACCTTATGTACATTTATAGTTGTATCAATCAGGTGTTCTAAAATATGAGAATTACTGATTTTTGATATTGTAACAGTATTATTTCATGGAGTTAACTAAGTACAAAGTCTTATGTTGAAACATGTATATTCTAAGTGACAAATTTTTATGATACTTCAGTGTTGGATATTATCACTGGTGAGTACATAGTCTTAAAGTTACATTTGATCTAAACTGAGGATAAATATGATCAACAATAATTGTTTTTGAAATTATGTATTCTTAACTAGGCTCTATTTCAAGTTGTTGCCTTTCCTGCCACTAATAAATAAAAGCAGAATAACACTGTTTGGAGGTCTTGTCATCAATAATACATTCGTAGGTGGAAACATAAATTTTCATTGATATAGGGCATCATAACTTTGCTTTTTTATATACACAGTTGATTCATCCTGAATTTGAGTTTGAAATTTAAATTTATTGAAAAAGCTATAATGGAAATTGAAGTCAAATCAATTATGGTTTATTGAAAGCCTTACATTTGTGACAACCAATTAAGACACTCAAAATAGAACAGCTCCATATCCTCCATAAACATTTCTATTTGTTTTCAATTCAACTGCAAAAGCTTCTCCTACCAGCAGAATAATATTGTGAGTTTTGGCAACAGCTAATTCCCTTCTTACAGATTCATTTCTTACAGATTAATTTTTACAAAATATCTGTCCCATAGAAACTGTGGTCTTAATATGACAATTAAAAGCTATACAATACTTTACAGTGCAAATAATTATCAGATCTAGAGAAAATTATTGTTGACAGGACATTTAAGTTTTCATTTTGATGCATTATTCTTTGAAAGAAAAATATAATTCAAAGATTATCATAAAAAAGCTGTGTAGTTAGCAGTGAGGGTTAAACTTAGGTGAAGTTTCAATATACTTTAGCATTTATACATTACAATGGGAAAGACAATTACTTCCCATCATGGTGATACTCTATAAATATAGTCTTCCATTGACTTCAGGTGAAAGAATTAGCAATTTTCAGGAAAGCTAATTAGATCCAATTATTAGACACCAGATCTAATATGATATTGGATTAATTGGCTACTGCATACAAGTGAAATCATTTTTTTTCCTAACAAAACTGATTGAGATAAGATGAATTCATTGACTAAAATAAAATAATCAAAATGTGTAGAGACAATCAAATTCAACATTCTTAAAGCAATATGATAACAAAACATTAGCTATATTCATTTATTATTTTATTGATTTGTGCATTTATAAAACCTTTTCTTTTTGGCTAAAAGTAAAAAAATATAATTTTCTTTCTAAATGTCTCAACTTCAGTTAGTTCAGCTGATAATGTTTTTGGATAACTTTACAATGAATTGAATGAACTAATTGAAATTTTACCTAACTGACTTTTATTTTTAAGGCATCCAGATACAAGAATATGCCTGTATTTTATAATTTGTAGGTGGTCCACAAATTTAAAAATTAACTCACAAAAGAGATTTCTAGGAAGTGAGCAGGAGGAGAGGACATACGGTGATTGAGATGTCTTGTATAAGAGGAAAAATAAGTAAATAAGTAATTCTATTACAGATCTGGCTTGAAAAAATGTGATGTCTGGGGTTCTGCAACATTAAGAAACATTCATATCTACTAATCAATCATATGGCATAGTGCTCAGGAATGCTTAAGATTTTGGGTACATCTTCCACCCGAAGAGCTAAGCATGGTCAGGTTCTTATACTTAAGTCAGACCTTAGTCTAAGATTGTAAATAAATATATTGATGCACCCTTTTCCATTTATTGAAAACATTGTATTCATTGGTAGATGGTAAAACAGTAGTTCTCAAGCAGGGAAAGTTTTCAAGTGCTTCTGAGAAATGATTGAGAGTGAAAATAAATTAGAATATAGAAAATAATGAAGTTTATTTAACTTTTGCACAGTCAGTATACAAGATACTAATGAAGAGATATTAATAGGCTTAAGGTTATAAATATTGCAAAGATACCTGAGGAGATCAAATATGTGGCTAAAAAGGCAAATAAATGGCAATACTACTTATACTTTGTATTTTATTCTTCTTTCAAGTTAGTCAACTAGCCACATCTTAGCAATGAATGAGCTGTTAACCTGCTCATACAAGGGTACCTAATTAGTGGGAACTGTAATAGCAGTAGACCAGACATGCAAAGGCAGTAAAATAAACTTTGACTCATAACCAGGTTCTCCTGACTAGAAGACAGTGTTTTATCTCTTCACTTTGACATCTTTACAGATTTAAGGGCCAGTAGCACAGCAGCACATTGAGACCATTATTGGTGGTATATACCTTAGATTGAATAAAAGTTCTTAGATAAATTCTCAAAGGAACAAAGAAGTTAAAGATCAAAGCAAGTGGAAATTACTTAAACAGTAGCATAAGAGCCATTTTTAGACAGTAAATATATCTAAAGACTGACAATAAATGCATTTGGAAAAAAAGCCCAATCATTACTTCTCTAGCTACCTCCATAAGATAAAGAACAGTACTAAATGGGATAAAATTTATTGTGTGCATTAGTGTGAACTGAATAGTGTGAAAGTTCTGAAATATGTTTGGTAATGGAAAGGTAGTTAAATATTTGCCACTAGAAAACAGGGCCTGATATATATGATACAACTCTTTATTGGGTTACAATTTGACTTTGCTGCTCTTTTGCTTATTAAAAATGACACAACAACAAAAAGATGAAAATGTGAGAGACTGACCCATATTCAAAATATAATTTCATTAAAAGTATATATGTTTTTCATAACAAAATGAGTTTCAGTCATATGAAAATTAAAGAGCTTCATAATCTGATAAATGTATCTGCTTCTACTCATACAGTGGCATACTTCTTTCTATATTCCCATGAGGTGGCTGAAAACTTTTGGCATTCTAATTTTGGCTCTGAGTCACTTTTAGAAGACTAACTAGCAGTTCCCTTGATCTGATCAACTCAGCAGGCCAGAGCAGATGAGCCTCCACCTCCTGCCATTGTGCTTATTAGTGCTGTCATCCCTGAGATCTAATTACAGGACTGCTGCCTGGCCAGACACTGCAGACCTTCCTGTGGGCAGTGTCTCATTTCTGCACTGTGTATGACATTGTTTTGCCTCCTGGAGCTGGAGGTGTCATCCTGGTTAATCTGTGACAGTGGAAAAATAATGTGATCTTCACAGTTGCTAGTAGCTGTTCTGTATTACTGCCAGAATGTTTAGCAGTTAACTCTGTCTTCCTATGCATATAAATACTTCAAATAAGGCAAATTTAGGGGCATGTTCATGGCAACTGAGTCCCTGGTCCTTGGGGATGTTGATTCATATTTATAAACAGCACTATGGTATATTATTTGTATCCCATAATAAGAGTAAACTGCAAACTTTCATTACACAGCTAATTCTAATACTCTTGGCACAAAACACATTTTTTCTAATAGATTTATTAGAAATATTAGTTAGAATATTATTAGAATATTAGTTTGTTTCTTAATTGTTAAGATTAAAATTAAGGACTATGTTGATCTAATAAAGCAGTAATTGTAGGTTCTTTTCAAGTTCTTGACTTCACTTGCTCTGAATAATTGACTAGTATTCCAGTAGCAGGTATGATTTCCCACTTGCTGTGTTAGCCTTAAGTCTAATTAGAGATCAGATGGTTACTGCCAAGGTATGTGTTCCACTATTGCACCCTTAATGTTATCTTGCAGTGCTGGTGATTACTACGGGTCATAAATGTCATAGCTGCATAAAACTACTTGCTGCTTTGGACTTTTAGAAGCTTATGCAGCCCAATTTAATAAATTGCTTTTTTAATATTTATCTTCACACCCTTTAGTAAGCATAGTTCCACACTTCATTCAGCAAAAACTGCTTTACAAGAGACTGAGATCATAAAAAATAACACAACCAATCAAAATGTGGAGTTGTGGATACCAGTCTCAACTGATAATCTACAACACAATTTCTGTACCTAAGGCTCAGGAAACACTGTGAAATATGGTGAGAAATATTTTAACAGACAGAAGAACAGGATGTTTTCTGTGAGATTATCTTCCCTGGAAATATCAAAGAAGTGTCACCAGCATGAGTGTCTAAATATTACGTTAAGAAGGACATCACTACTATAAATGCTAATATGGCAGGGGAAATTACATGAGTCTCTAATACTAGACAACAATCTAGAGACATCTAAGAAATGCTGAGAGTGAGAAATAGTCTTCTCCAGGAAAGAGAACACAACATTTTTTATCTGTATTCAATATCAAATGGTTAACCCTAAAAACATTTACATATAGGCAACACGATTTGAAATGAATAGGTTGTATTTATATATTTAGGGATATTTAGATATGCATGGATCTGTTTGTGTGTGTGTGTGTGTGTGTGTGTGTGTGTGTGTGTGAGAGAGAGAGAGAGAGAGAGAGAGAGAGAGAGAGAGAGAGAGAGAGAAATTAATAGAAATAATGTATTTTAAAGACAAAAGGGTGAGGTGAGGTAGGAATGTCTTTCTATATGATATAAATATCATTTTTATAGAATAAAGCCTCATTTTTTAATCCATGTATCCCCTTGTTTCAATTCCTTTCCCCCTTCTGGCCCCTCCCAGTCAGTCTTCAGCTTCCCTCCTACCCATCCCCGATCCCCTCCCAGAAAGGGCAACAGGTCCCAAGGTGGATTAGCTCAGTATCCACTCCAGGCAAGTCTGATTTCTTCATCCTAATATCAAGAGTGAATTAGATGTTCTACTGGAGGA
This sequence comes from Sigmodon hispidus, assembly GCA_004025045.1. NCBI lineage: Eukaryota > Metazoa > Chordata > Mammalia > Rodentia > Cricetidae > Sigmodon > Sigmodon hispidus. The sequence goes on from PVIH01012471.1 coordinate 41,281, forward strand.
AATGGGCTCCAAGGTGCCAGCTGATGCACAGAAACACAGTCTGAACTCTCCCCTTGAGGATCCACATATTGCCCATGTCAGTGGACAGTTGCCTATCCCTGGAGGGTTTAATTCATTTTCCAGATGCTACTCAGATGGCAGGTCTTAACTTAGTGAGCTCCCCAGAGTTCCAGTCAACCATCACTGGGAGAATTTTCCTCATAACCCCTATCCCCTTGTTCATATATAGTCTCCTCTCCTGCTATCAGCTGGACCACGGACTCAGCCTAGTGCTCAGCCATGTAATACTGCCTCTAACTCTATTCATTGTTGGATGTAAGTTCTGCGGTGGCACTTAGGGTGACTATTTATTTGATTATAGGGGAAATCTGGTGTAGGCAACAACTTCGCTATTGGTTGGAGACCTAGGCAGGGACATCTTGTGAGTTCTTGGAGGTTTTTCTAGCACCCAGTCTTTTTCCAACCCCATATTTGATTTCTCTATTAAGATCTCCATCTGTTTTTTTTTTTTTCCTGTCACTCATTGTTGTTTCTTTCACTTACTCATCTCCTTCTCTCGTGATTTGTTCCCATTTCTTCTGGTTGCAAACTCTTATGCTCCCAATTAGCTAAGAAAATCTTCTCTACTTATCATTCTTTAAATAAAGGAACTGTTTTGAACATGGCAGTAACGTAGTTATGCAGAGAAATTGCAGTGTTGGTAGAAGGAGGGTGGAATCAAAAGAGAAAGAGGGATGGGGGAAGAGAGAGATCCAGTTCTCTTAAGAGTCAATATTTAACAAAACAGGTAAGCCATGGGCCACATGGCAGAACAGGTTAATAGAATTGGGTTGAATTAAGATGAAAGAGTTAGTTAGCAATGTGCCATAGACTTGGGTAAAACAGTAAAATTAACATGTGTGAGTCATTTGGGGTGATAAAGTGCCTGAGGGCAGGTCCAGAATATAAGTCTGTGGGTCTGGCCTGCCAGCCAGACGAAACCAGAAACCTCATGTTACAGTGAGGTTCTATGGAATTATGTGGAGGGAAAAAGGAATATATAATCATCATCTTAAAAATTGAAATAATAGTTAAAAAGAAAGAATTTTAAATTCATGTATCCTAAATGATCAAAAGAAAAATTTCAACTAATAGCAAAAGACAAATTGGTGTTACATAGAAAGATAATGATGGAAAATACTTTCCTCCTGTATCATATCTTGTCATTCTGTTCAGAATTGATGACTGCAATTTTAAAATAAGTTTTAAATAAGGCTATTTTAAACTACTGTTTTATCTTTCTTGAGTGCAAGTAGTATAAGTGGATTCAACATTAAAGGTTTCTTTCATTGTTTGTCTATGAGAAGTATTCCATACATTCAAATATATCACAAGGACCAAAAAATTCAGCCATATTCAAGTTACCCTACTGAACCTATCTCTTTTTCTCACATCTGCCTTTAATTTTTGCATTGAAGTTATGACCTCTAAATATTATCCATACTGATTTGAATCAACTTCTTCCTAACTGTTTATAATGGTGGTATTGTGACTTTCACCTATGACTGACAAATACTCTTAGTGGTTTTGAGAAGACTCAGCACATTCAGCATGTTTTTAATTTTCTTGGACTAGTTCAAATCCTGTTTTTTCTCTCTCTGGCATGTAGAATTTATAAAATATATTCTCTAAAAGATAAGGTTTTCCTGTCAAAATTATTCATTGATTTAAATGATTTAGAAGGGATATTGTATATAAAATGAACAAAGTAGGTCTTTCAAAGTTTGCAAGCTTTATAATAACTCTATACAAATGTATAGACCACCAAAAGAATTTTGCAAGCCATAGCCATCAGTGAAGGTGACCAGCTTTAACATAAGCACAAGTAATTTTTCTACTATTTTATCTAATAAATGTGATGCAATTTATTTCTTATAACATAATATTTTACTGTATACTTTTAAGATTAAATTTCTAGTCAGTAAATACTATATATATTATAAAATATTTTGGTAGGGTTTTTATAAAATGTGTGTCTTTGTTTATTGTGTTAAAGTAGAATTTTCCTCTTCTCCATCAGTTCCTTTGCTACTGGAATAAAATATGACATAATAATACTATGTTTCATGCTAAGGAATGGGAAATAAGTTTGTGATGACACTGCAGAACCTATGTATTGATATGAGAGTATTTTTTTGATCTCCATGCATTATTTTCAATTATTCACCATGTTACAATGTCAGAAAACTTAAACTCATGCACATACATACAAAGTACATGCAAATATATATCTTTAAAAGCATAAATATACAAATATACATTTATCATTTTTGAGAAAACAAATACATAAACAAACCATTTTTTTAATATTGAACAGAAATTTCTGTATTCTGGCCCTCCAACTACATAAACATTTTCTGCTAAAAGGAGTCCAAAATCTTGATAAAATTCCCTGACTCAAAAGTTTCTCATTCAACACTAAATGTTGGACTTTTCTAGTACAGTTCTTAACACTCCTTTAAATTACTCTTTATATATGCTTAACTATTGTGGAATTGCTGATTTTGGCTCTCTAAGATGAAACACATTACTTTGTATAAGTAAACTATTTTAATTGATCTGTTAATAACTATAAGATACATACTTATGAATATAAGCATGAATATAGGCATATGAATACTTATGAACATACACACATATAGAATTGCTATGTTTAAGTTTCTTTGGTAAAATATGTTTCAGCATATACTTTGTAAATTATTGTTAGAATATGTTTTTATATTGGTCATTATATCTAATTCTTTCTCTAATTCTATGATTGTTTATTGTTTTATTGGTTGTCAATAAGGTAAATAAGTTAAAAATAGCACATTTGCCACACTGATGAGCTTTTTAAATATTTTAACTTTACATATATTTCAGATGATGTACATACTTTTTCTTTTGTTTTTTATAGAACCTTTTTATTATGACACATAGTAAGTCACATTTGATGAGAAGTATGTTGTTTGCTGACCCCCATTCATCTTTTTTGGCCTTCTATGCTAAATCAGTTCCGAGTAAAAACATTAGCAATGTATTCAGATGTTATTACAAATTGGTGTCATTATTTTTCTTTTTTATTATTAAAAATAAGTCATATTTTTTATCTATGTATCACCTTGTTCAGGCTCCCTTCCCCCTCCCACACCTCCCAGTCATTCTCTCTTCTCCACATCACTTTATCTCCTCCTCAGCAAGGGCAGTGTGGAGAGCCGCTTTCTGGCCTTCAGAATGACAACTCATCACATGCACGATTCTTCTCGGATCACACTTTATTGGAGTACAGCTCAGTTGAGGTAGAATGGTGGAAGAAAGACCCTGTGCCTAAAATGCAGCCTGCTTATATAGGGAACCAGGATGCGTGTAGCTATATGATTGGTGCCCAACGAAATACCTCATTAGTATATGGTTGGTGATAGGTCCAAAGTAATGCCTTATTAGCATATAGCTAGTGATAGGTGGTAAGGAGTGCCAAATTAGCATAATCAGGGATCACATCAGATAGGTCACTACTCAGCGCCTAATTAGCATCTGGGGAACATGATGCAATGTTCTAGCTAGTTGCACAAGGGCCAACCGCGCCCTACAGGGCAGGAGGTCCCAAGGTCCCAAGGTGGCTTAGTTCAACATCCACTCCAGGCAGATTCCCTTTCCTCACCCCTACATCAAGACTGGGTCAGATGTTTCTCTGGAGGAAATGGACTCCAAGTTTCCAGCCAAAGATGTTTCTAATCCCAAGCTCTTTTTTGGTTGTGGTTTGTGGATTGCACACTTTTATTTTCATCAATATCTAATATAAAACTAAATTTTATTTGTAATTAGTTACTTTCTATGAAAAAACTGTTGCAATACAATCATAACATAACTGCAAGTTAAACTTTGAGATAACTATTTTTATGGGCTTTTAGGAGACTTGTTTTTCTAGTTGAAGACTATCTACTTAGATAGTTGTATTATTCTCCTCTATAGTTTTATTCTTTCTTTAGCTTTAATCTTTAGAAGTTCTATGTAAAGTCAATGAATTTTGCATTTAACATTTTCTTTTTTATTATTATGAACAAAGAAGTCACATTTTCTATACTTGTATATCCTTATTCAAAGTCCCCTCCCCATCCCACCACATCAGGTCATTCTCTCTTCTCCACAACTCCCACAACTCTGGGCAGGCGATCCCAAGGTCCCATGGTCTGAATATTGCTTAGTTCAGCCTCCACTCTTAGCAGATCCAGTTTTCTCACCCCAAAATCAAGACTGAGTCAGGTGTTTCTCTAGGGGGAGTGGGATCCAAGAAGTCAGTCCAAGGTGTTTCCGATCCCAAGCTGTTCATTGGTTACATTTTCTATACTAAATTTTGTTATATGACTTCCAGTATTTATATTTAATCTTTTAATTAAAAGATAATTTTGGGCTGGAGAGATGGCTCAGCCGTTAAAGTCTAGGCTCACAACCATAAATATAAAAGATAATTTTATATCACTCTTTGCCTTTCCATCCATCATCTAGGATCTTCCATGTTCCTACCCCTTCAGCTCCACTTATTATTTCCTTCAATCCTTCTTGAACTGATGGTATTTTTTGCTAATATATGTGTGTGTGTGTGTGTGTGTGTGTGTAAAACTATGTGCTTGTGTGTGTTTCCTCATTGGAAATAATGCTGATGTGTAATATAGATATAGTTCTTTAACTAGAAAAAGTACTGTGAAATGTTGAGTCTCTTCATGTAGTTGAAAATGATGTATCGTCATAAAATTATGCTTTATGTGTACATTAGCCACATAGCAAAATTAAAATAAGTTGTGAATATATTGAAAGTCTAATCAAAAAGTCTATTATATGCTTGTTGATCAACATCTGCATTTAAACACTGCAGCTAATTTATTCACTATCCATCATTTAGAACAAAAAGACAAGTTAAATTTGGGGAAAAGAAAAAGTGAATTGAACCTATAAAAAGAGATCACTGATGATTAAAACAAAAATATTTAAATTTAGTATCTGATGAAAACTTGGGAACAAGAGTAAAATGCTGCAAATATAGCCCAAAGCATTTTATTGATTTATGGAATTTAACAGATGCGCAGGAATAGATGGTTAGTTTCTCAGTCTCAGTGCTCCTAATGTAAGTCATGATTTGTGTAAATCATTGACCTATTTTTCTCATATGTAGAAACAGCAAATAAATAGCAAATAAAATTTCAGCTGATTGTATTTAGAGATTTTATTCTTTGCATATTTTGAAAGTTATTAATCTTTACATGACATTTTGCATTCAGTTATTTCACAACTGAAATACAGCCCACAGGCTAAGTATGCAAGACAAGTCTTTTAATGTAAGTGTCAAGGGGGAAGGAATAAATGTGCAAGTACATAATTGCAATGGAATAATGAATACTGGGTTATTTATTTACATATTATCATTTTCATTTATTTAAAAGACTTTTATTTAATTTTACATACCAACCACAGTTCCTCTTCCCTCTTCTCCTCCTACTAGCACCCAGCTTCTCCACCCTTTAATCCTCATTCACTTCTCAGAGAGGATAAGGACTCCCACAGGGAGTCAAAATAGTTTGCATATCAAGTTGAGGCAGTACTAAACCCATCCACCATAGGAAGGTTGTGCAAGGCATCCCTCTATAGTGAATGGGCTCCAAAAATCCACTTAATACACTAGAGATAAACCCTGGTTCCACTGCCAGAGGCCACACAATATGCCCAAGTCACACACTGTCTTCCACATTCAGAGTGCCTAGTTCAGGCCAATGCAGGTTTCCAACTGTCAGTCCAGAGCTCATGAGCTCCCAGTAGCTGAACTACCTCTGTGGTTTTTCCCATCATGACCATGACCCCTTAACTTATTTAATCTCTCCTCATTCTTTTTGACTGGACTGGGTATTTGGGTCAAAATTCTGTGCCTTTTTAAAGTTTCTGTCTCTGAACTTTTCTTTTGCATATTTATTTATTGTATTTAATTCTTAGAAGTGGATGGTGCAGTACCAAATTCAGTGGAACTTTAGGAGACCAAATGCAGATGGTTACTGGTTCCAAATAGTATCATTGTAAGAAAAGTTAAATATCCAAGACATTCATGCTAAAGATTTATCCTCTTTAATTGACATAAGAATACTTTTGCTTAAGGTCCACTGATGAGTGTGTACATCCCCTGCTTATCCTACTGGGTTTGTGAGACCTCGCTCAGGAGAATATTCTCCAAATCCATCCATTTGCCTGCAAACATTAGTATATCATTTTTCTTACTGCTGAGTAGTACTTAATTATGTAGATGTACCACAGTTTGTTGATCCATTCCTCAGTTGAGGAGTGACTAGGTTGTTGCCATGTTTTTTTTATCATGAATAATGCTGCTATGAACATAGTTGAGCTAATGCATTTGGAGTGCAAATGTGCATCTTTAGGGTATATGCCCAATAGCGGTATTGCTGAATCCTTGGGGAAATTGATTCCCAGATTTCTGACAAACTGCCATACTGCATTCCAGAGTGGCTGAACAAACTGACACTCCAACCAACAATCAAGAAGTTTTCTCCTTGATCCACATCCTCTCCAGCATAGGATATCATCTACGTTTTTAATCTTAGGCATTCTGACAGGTGTAAGGTGGTATCTCAAAGTTGTTATGTTTTACATTTCTATGATGGTTAAAGATGTTGAACACTTTTTCATGTGCCTGTCAGCCATTTGTAATTCTTCTGCTAAGAATTCCCCTTTTAGTTCTAAACCCAATTTTTATTTAGGGTAGTAAGGGTTTGGGGCTTTAGTTTCTTGAGTACTCTATATGTTTTAGAGATCAATCTTCTGTCACTTGTAGGGTTGGTGAAAATCTTTTCCCTTTCTGTAAGTTGCCATTTTGTCTTAATGATTGTGTCCTCAGCCTTCCAAAACTTCTCAGGTTCAGGAGGTCCCACATATTTATTGTTGTTCTTAGTGTGTGTGCTACTGGGGTTATATTAGGAAGTGATTAACTGCACCAATGCATTGGAGGGTATTTCCCATTTTCTTTTCTATCAAGTTCAGTGTGGCTGAGTTTATGTTGAGATCTGATATCCACTTGGATTTGAGTTTTGTGTATGATCATAGGTGTGGATGTATTTGCATTTTTTTACACACTGACATCCAGTTATGTTGACAACATTTATTGAAGATACTATCTTTTATGCAATAGATATTTTTGACTTCTTTGTCAAAAATCAAGTGTTCATAGGTGTGTAGATTAATTTCTAAGTATTCAATTATATTCCATTGTTCCATGAGTCTTTTTATGCCAGCACTAGGCTGTTTTTTATTACTGTAGCTCTACAGTATAGCTATAAGTCAGATATGGTGATGCATCCTGAGGACTTTGGTTGAGCAAAATTTATTTGGCAATCCTGGCTTTCCTGTTACTCCAGATGAATTTGAGTATTGTTCTTTCAAGTTCTGTAAAAAATTGTGTTGGGATTTTGATTAGTATTGCATTGAATCTGTAGATTGCTTTTGTTAAGATTGCCATTTTCACTATGTTGATCCTACCTATCCAGGAGCATGGGCAACCTTTCCATTTTCTGACATCATCTTTAAGAAAGAATTCTCTTTTTTTTCTTTTTTTTCCTTCTTGATTTTGTATTTATCAAAAAAAAAAACAGTAAAAAGAATGTAAAATGCAGAAGAGTTAACAATAACTATAAAGAGGATAAGAATCATAAGCATGGCTTATCAAGGGTGGTAATGCAAATAAGATTGCTACACATATATTTACTTTGTGTTCAGCTTTCCCTCTGAATTTTTTTTCCATCCCTGTATATCCTTATTCACGGTCCCTTCCCCCTCCCATCACATCTGGTCATTTTTCTTCTCTGCAACTCTCCATCCCCTCCCTGGGCAGGGAGCAGACAGTCCTATGGTCCCACTGAGTTATTTAAAGTTTTTGTCAAATAGATCTGTTACTTCTTTGGTTATAGTTACACCAAGGTAATATTTAATGCTATTCGCAACTATGTTAAAGGGTGATGTTTTTCTTATTACTTTTTCAGCCTTTTTATCTTTATTGTATAGGAGTGCTACTGGTATTTTTTTAAGTATTCTTTTATCCTGCTATTTGCTGAATGTGTTTATCAGTAGTAGAAGTTCTCTGGTAGAAATTTGTGGGCCATTTATGTATACCATCATATCATCTGTAAACAGAGATAGTTTAACTTCTTCTTTTCTAATTTGAATCCTCTTAATCTTCTTTCGTTCTCTTATTGCTTTGGCTAAAACCTTAAGAACTATATTGAATAGATAAAGAGAGAGGGGACAGTCTTGTCTGGTTCCTGAGTTTAGTGGGATTGCTTTGAGTTTCTCTCCATTTAGTTTGTGGTTTGCATTAGCTACGTGTATGTCACCAAATTATATTTAGGTATTTTCTCTGTATTCCTGATCTCTCCAGGGCTTTTATCATAACATGGTGTTGGACTTTGTCAAAAGTTTTTTTCAGCATCTAAGGAGATGATCATGTGATTTTTGACTTTTCATTTGTTTATATGATGGATGACATCCACAGTTTTTCATATGCTGAACCATCACTACATTTTGGTGATGAAGCCTACTTGATCGTGGTGGATGATTATTTATATATATATATATGTGTGTGTGTGTGTGTGTGTGTGTGTGTATTATTGTAATTGCTTTGCCAGAATTTTGTCAAATATTTTTGTGTCAATGTTTTTGAGGGATATTGGTCTGTAATTCTCTTTCTTAATTACATCTTTGAGTGGCTTGTGTATCAGTGTAACTGTTGCCTCATAAATGAAGTTTGGTAGTATTTCATCAGTTTGTCCTGTATGGAACAGTTAGTTGTTTCTTTTTTTGTTGTTGTTTGTTTGTTTGTTTGTTTGTTTGTTTTGAATGTCTGTTAGAATTCTGGAGTGATACAACCTGGTTCAGGGTTTTTAATTTGGGAGACTTTTAATAACAGCTTCAATTTCCTTTGGTGTTATAGGGTTGTACATGTCTTTAGTTTATTCTTGATTTAATTTCAGTAATTGGTGCTTTTTCAGGAAGCTGTCCATTTCTTTAAGTTTTTCCATTCTAGTAGAGTGTAGATTTTCAAAGTATGACCTAATAATTCTCTAATAATTCTCTGGATTTCCTGGATGTCTGTCATTATGTCTCACTTTTCTAATTCTAAGGCCTTCAGCTGAATTGTTAGGTCTCTTGTGTGAGATTTCCTTTGGTTTTTCATATATTCATTGAGTGCTATGAATTTTCCTCTTACCATTGCTTTCATTGTGTCCCATAAGTTTGGGTATATTGTGGATTCATTTTCATTAAAATATAGGAAATCTTTCATTTCTTTCTTAATTTCTTCCCTGGCCTAGAGGTGGTTCAATATAGAGATGTTCAGTTTCTATGAGTTTGTAGGCTTTCTGTGATTTTTGTTATTGTTGAATTATAACATTAGGCCATGGTGGTCTGATATGAAAAAAGGGGTTATTCCCATTTTTTGTATCTACTCAAATTTGCTTTATGACGAAGAATGTGGCCAATTTTAGAAAAAGTTCCATGGGGTGCTAGGAAATATGTGTATTCTTTAAGTTAAATGGAAGGTTCTATAAGCCCATTTGCATCGTAACATCTATTGGATCCTTTATTTCTCTGTTGAGTCATTGTCTGGTTGACCTATCCAAGGATCAAAGTGGGGCATTGAAGTCTCCCAGAATGTCCCAAGTATGAAATTTGATATGAGGTTTAAGTTAGTAGTGTTTCTTTTACATATGAATGTACCTTTATGTTAGGGGCATAAATGTTCAGGATTGATCAACTTTTTTTTCCAGAGAAGAAGAAGTAAAGTCTATTTTGGTCTTTTTTGATTGATTTTAGTTTGAAGTCTACTTTGTTAGACATTAGGATGGCAACATCAGCTTGTTTTTGGAGCCATTGAATTGGAAAATCTTTTCCCAATCCTTTATTTACTCTGAGCCTGTGTTTGTCTTTGAAGTTGAAGTGTGTTTCTTGTATGCAGCAAAAGGTTGGCATTTGTTTTTGCATCCATTGTGTTAGGATGTGTCTTTTTATAGGTGAATTGTGTCCATTGATATTAAGGGATATTAATGACCACTGATTGTTATTCCCTGTTATTTTTATGATATTTTATGTGTATTTCCTTTCTTTGGGCTTCTCTTCTGTGGGATTATTGATTGTTGGTGATTTCATGGGTGAGTCTGGGTTCCTTAGATTGGAGTTTTTCCTCAAGTGCTGGATTTGTAGATGGATGTTGTTTCAACTTGTCTTTGTCAAGAAATATCTTGCTTATTCCACTTATTATGATTAAGAGTTTTACTGGGAACAGTAGTCTGAGTTGGATGCCTTGCTCTTTTGGTGTCTTTATAACTTCTGTCCAGGATCTTCTTGCTTTCATTTTTTCCATTGAGTATTCTGATGTTATTCTGATGGGTCTGCCTTTATAGATAAGTTGGCCCTTTTCTTTTGCAGCTCTTAATATTTTTTCTTTCTTCTGTATGTTTTGTGGCTTGATTATTATGTGGCAAGCAGACTTTTTGGGGGAGGTCAAATCTATTTGGTGTCTTGTAAGCTTCTTATATCTTTATAGGCATTTCCTTCTTTAGGTTGGTTGGAAAGTGTTTTATGATTTTATTAAATATATTATCTGTGCCTTTAAGTTGGTATTCATCTCCTTTTTCTATTCCTATTATTCTCAGGTTTGGCCTTTTCGTGGTGTCTCAAATTTCCTGAATGTTTTGTGTTATGGCTTTTTTGGTTTTAGTGTTTTCTTTGAGTGGCTTATTTTCACCATTGAGTCTTCTACTCCTGGGATTCTTTCTTCCATATCTTGGATTCTGTTGGTTATACTTGTATCTGTAGTTCCAGATCATTTATTCTGAGTTTCTATTTCTTCCTTTACCCTGCTTTGTGCCTTCTTTATAGTTTCTAATTTAATTTTTAGTTCCTGGAATGTTTGTTTCATTTGTTGGTTTTCTCTTTTTTGGTTTTCTTTGATCACTTCCAATTTTTTATTTTTGTTTTCCTTCATTTCTTTAAGGAAATTTTTTTGTCCTCTTTTCGGCCTTGTATCATCTTCAAAAAAGTGTTCTTGCACTGGAGCCTGCCCATTGCTTCCTTGGTTCACTCTTAGTCAGGTCTTATGCGGATCTTAGCCAGTTGTGATTACAGGAACTTTGTGTCTCCTATCTACTCTGAACAGGAGACTTCAAGGTCTCTTATTTGGGTCAGGCCACTGGGTCCTTTATTCCAAAGAGATGCCTGTCTTTAACTCTGCTCTGGGCACTGGATTGAGCAGTTTGGAGAGATTGGTCTCTGGACTGAGGTCATGTGCTTTGGAGAGAAATCTATCTCTGATGATGTAACTTGCTTTGAAGGCAGGTCTGGACCATCAGCTGTGTCCCCTGGGATTGCTGGAGAAGTATGCTCCAGCCTCTAGCTCACTCTGGACAAAGGTTGCTAGGTCTGGACAGATTTCAGTCTCTCTATGACACAACTTTCCTTGAAGGAAGGTCTTGGTTGTCATCTATGTATCCTTTGGGATTGCTGGGGAAAAATTCTCCAACATCTCACTCCCTCTGGACACAAATCACTAGGTCAGGACAAATGTCCATCTGTCTATGATTTATATTTACATATTATTTAAAAAGAAAATTTAAATTAATCAAAATTACATAATAAAGGAAAATCAAAGGAATACAAATTACATAATCATGTAAGAATGATGAATAAGACTAAGCAAACTCACAAACAATTATTTGAATGTACATTGACAACATTGTGAGGAAACACAGTGATATTCAGTGAGAAGCTATTTTTTGCAGATTAGAATATTACAGGTACCAACCATTGGTCAAAATAGCAGAACAAGTTAAAATGAATTGCCCAGTCATAACTGGTATACATACTCTGCAACCATTACACCTAAGATTCAGGGAATGTCCAAGAAGGGAGAGCAGAAAGCTTTAAGATCAACATATTTGATCTAGAATAGTGTCTTCTACATATGACATGGAAGCTGAAACTTGAAATTGCAAACATGATTACCTAAACAACATGTACAAGGACAAAAACAGCTGATATTCAATGCAGTTTTTCCTAAACATAAATGTATGTGAATATCCAGGGCTATGTATATCCTTTTATATGTAAACAGAAATCCACTGGCCAGGCTCATGTAACACTTAGTATATAACTAATTATTTGTCTCATCCTTAAGAGTGGTAATATTCTTATCCTGCATCACAGGGCTTGACTCTGGGTGCTAATTTCCTATACACTAAAGATAAAAGGGCTGAAAAAGAAATAAGGGAATCATCACACTTTATAAAAACTCCAAATAGCACTAAATACTGTGGAGTAACTATAACCAAAGAAATAACAGATCTATTTAAAAAAATTAAATCACTAAGAAAATAAATTGAAGATGATATCAGAAAATGGAAAGATCTGGCATACTCCTGAATAGGAAGAATCAACATAGTAAAAATGAAAATTCTACCAAAAGCAAACTATAAATTTAACACACTCCCTATCAAAATCCCAACACAATTTTTTAGATACCTTGAAAGAACAATACTCAATTTCATTTGGAATAACAGAAGAGCCAGGATTGCCAAAACAATTTTGGTCATCAAAGAACCTCAGGAGTCATCACCATCCCCGATTTCAAGTTATACTGTAGAGCTACAGTAATTAAAATAGATAGTATCTTTAACAAATGGTGTTGGCATAACTGGATGGTAGTGTGGAGAAAAATAGATCCAAGCCTATCACCCTGCACAAAACTCAAATCCAAAAGGATCAAAAACCTCAATATAAGTCCAACCACACTGAACTTGATACAAAAGAAAGTGGGAAATATTCTCCAATGCATTATCACTGGTGACCACTCCCTAAATATAACACCAGTAGTACAGACACTAAGAACAACTATCAATAAGTAGAACCTCGTGAAACTGAGAAGCTTCTGTAAAGCCAAGCACACAGTCAATAAGACAAAACAACAGTGTACACAATGGAAAAGGTTTTCACCAACCCTACAAGTGACAGAGGACTGATCTCTAAAATATGTAGAGAGCTAAATAAACTAGAGCCCCAAACCTTGAATAACCCATTCAAAAAATGGTGTTCAGAACTAAAAAGGAAATTCTCAGCAAAATTACAAATGGCTGAAAGGCACTTGGCAATGTGTTCAACATCATTAGCCATCAGAGAAATGCAAATCAAAACAACTTTGAGATACCACCTTACACCTGTTAGATTAGCTAAAAGAATGACATAGATGACAGCCTATACTGGAGAGGTTGCGAAGCATGGGAAACATTCCTCCACTGTAGTTGGAAGTGTAAGCTTTTCAGCCACTCTGAATTGCAGTATGATGATTTCTCTGAAAACTGGGAATCAATCTCCTCAAAGACCCAGCAATACTGCTATTGGGCATATACCCTAGAGATGCACATTCACACTCTAAAGGCATGAGCTCAACTATGTTTATAGTAATATTATTTGAAATAGCAAAAACCTGGAAATAACCTAGATGCCCCTCAACTAAAGAGTGGATTAACAAACTATGGTACATTTACGCAATGGAGTACTACACAGCAGTGATAATATATGATATCCTAAAACTTGCAGGCAAATGGGTGGAGTTGGAGAATATCCTCTTGAGCGAGATCTCACAAACTAAAAAAGATAAACAGGGATGTACTCACTCACTGGTGGACTTTAAACAAAAAAAGCTAAGCATGACCAAGCTGCAAACCAGAACCACTCAAAAGCTTGGAATATGAACATGTTGGACTGGTACCTTAGAACCCATTCCCTCCAGAGAAACACCTGACTCAGTCCTGATATAGGGGTGAGGAAAACAGATTTTCCCAGAGTGAATGTTGAAGAAAGCCACATTGGGACCTTGGGACCTCCTGCCCTTGCTGGGGAGGAGATAAACTAATGGGGAGAGAGTGAATGACCTGGAGGTGTGGGAGGGAGAATGGAGCTTTAACTAAGGGAAACATGGATTAAAAAAAATGACTATTTTCATAATAAAAACAAACAAACAAAAGAATAATTTAACTTCTAAATGGAAAAAAACCATTAATTTTGACCTTTGAGTACTCTAAAAAATGCTTCCACTCATCACTTGCAATGTATTGAATTGATACAAAAACTTTACTTCTGAGTTAAATTTCCTTGCTGCTTCTCAATCAGCATATATCTTTACTAAACAAACAAATAATCTATAATGCAATAGAAGTATATTACAGAATTAAAAAGGAATTAAATGTGTTTTCTATATTTTACTTTCTTGAGGGTTTGTATTTGCTCCTGGTAATTCTTATCTCATAATTCTTATAGAAGTTAAAAGAGAGGCCTCGTTGGTGTAAAGTTTTCCTTTTGAACAAAACAATAAGGTAAATGAATTTATATATTTTAAAATATAGTATCGTGTTAGAAACTTATTTATTTTAAAATGTACATTCCTGTTTTGTGTCTTAAAATATAGTTATTGTTATACTTAATTTATCAATTTTGTTTGTAGTATCTGCATTAATGTTTTTACCAAAAAGGTCTTGCCCATTGCTCATTGCATTGTCATTTATCTGTTATTATCTATGTTTTCTTTATCATTATTTTCTTTATTTTTTAAAACATATAAAGTGACTGATGTTGTATGTTAATTTTTATCATTTTCTGATATTAATATATTTGTGTATATGTATAAAAAGAGAAGAGATAATATATATGAGTATACATAAGTGCAGTATTAGATTGAGAGAAATAAAAAATAAGTGTATTAGTAGTTAATAGAATGTATAGGATGCAGAGGTTTATTTGCGGGGAGGAAGGCAGAGAAGCAATAGAATTCTACATTCAAGGAACCACAGTTTTCAGTGTCTACCTAAGCATGATGTTGAATTATGACTTCTAGAACAATAACCATTTTCCAATCACTCCCATGTATAAAGTCTGTAAATGACAGTTATTGTTGATGCAATTATACCATTGCACAGATTTGTGTATACCTATGTGTACAGCAATAGAGAGGAAGACACAAGAGAGTTCCTGCGGCTTGGTGGCTTACCATTCTAGACAACTGCAGAGCTCCATGTTCATGAAGAAAATCTTTGTCAGATACTCAGATACACAGCAGTTGAGGATGTGACCTAAATCAACCTTTATCATTTCCTCACCTCTGAACATCAACATTATTTATATATACAATTATAAAATAATATATAATAACTCACAGTTTATCTGATGTTTAATACTTATAATAATTTGGACTAGACTGAAAATCATAAGTAGGTTAGTCACTAATGTTATGAAAGGGGCTAAATAATAGATATTAAGTAAGGCACAGCAATTATATAGAGCTTTTTTAAAAGCAATGGGCATATATATTTATAAAATCTTAAATATTATTTAGATATATGAAAACAAATATAAATGTGTTTATTACAATGGGTTTGTCCATTCTCTGCTGTTGTACAACTATTAATTTATCTGTCATCCCCTCTTCAATATGATATGCATAGTTACTATCTTTCGAAAATGGCTAGAAAATTAGCTTTAGCATTCAAGAAAATTTAAAAATAATAGTAATTCCTGCACTCATGTATGCTCATACTCATAGAAGGGATAATATTGGTAAATACATAAAGCCCATCTCACCATGAAAATCTAGAGATTCTATTTCAAAGCTGTTCACCAAATGGGAATGATATTTAGAACTGTGTGTCAGCCAAAGTCACAAATAGCCTCCAAATAGTTGTGCTCCTTTAGAAGAGAAATAATAAGATCCAGACAAGGAATTGGATTATTTTTTTCCTGTCATTTCTGCACTATGACCAGGAGGAAACTAAGAACATTTCATTTCTGGCCCTAACTGAGCCCTTATCTCTAAACAGCCATATTCTTTCTTTGTGCTATTCTAACAAAGTTCAACTAATTTTACCTTCTCAGATTCAAAGATATGAATGCATTTTATTAAAATTTCCTGAACTTTGATAAAACATGTATTTTAAACAACTACACTATATTGTCACTTATTTATATCTTACCATATGAGCTATGCATTCATATATCAAATATATTTAAATTTCATGTAATATCAATTTTATTTACAAAGTATAATAATTTCAATAAAAATTCAGATAATACTACAAGTCTATTTTTATTGAATTTCTACTAACTTGCCACCAAATATCACTTTTTTCTGTAGAAATCTGAGAATTCTAATAAAACAAATAGGGAAATAGATGCATATAATTATTGCTTGAAATTATGAAACACTCTTGTTTCATAAATCCTTGACTACATTATACACAACTTCTGGCTTCTCAGTGTTTTCCTATTTTCCATAAAATAAACTGAGTGGTATATTTTTATTTATTAAGGAAATCTCTGTATCTATTTTTCAGCTAAATAATATGTATTGAAGATTCTCCATAATAAAGATAAAAACTTGTGTATGTCTGGGATTTTTAAAACAAATAAAAGAAAAGGTCTTAAACAGAATTGTCAGATACAGATGTAATTTACAGCATTCACACACTTTGAAGACAATGCAGAGTAATGTTTCTAAAACATTTGAGAGAGTCTTTGAGAATCTGATGACAATTACAGATCATTTTATTGCAACAATTCCATTTACAAGGAAGTCAAAGAGACAGTGGTTATTATTCTTTTATGTTTTCATAAACATTATGATGTAACATGTGTTTAGAATAAGAAATTCAGGCATGACACAGAATTCAAATGGGCATGAGTTTTAACCATGAATACTAAAGCCCTTGATTATTTTTCTCCCATACCAGTTCTACAATAGAAACATATTTTTGTTTCTAGAATTTCATAAATGCAATTAATAAATTTTCTCCTTACACACAATTATAAGAGCATTCTTTTCTTACTCATACCAACACAGACTTGATAATAGAAATTTGAGACTTGTTTTTATAATTACTTAAAAATAACATGGAGATTGTTTAATATTATTTCCCTTCCCAACTGTAATGTTTATTCCTCTGCCACTGAGTATTGAGTGGGGCTTCAATGTTTTTGTTACTGTGGCAAATATCATGAATACACTGTTTAAGGGAGCACTAGATTTAATTTAGTTCATGATTTTAATGACTTTCTTCTCACCAACTTAAATAGGGTTAAGTACAGCAGAGCAACACACATCCTGACAATCTGAAAGCAAAAGAACAGGATGCTTACATTCTGTAGCAGTCCATCTCTCATCTTTTTATTCTATACCAGTCTTGGTTTATTGGATAGTAGCAGCCACATGCAATGCAAGTCTTCCCTCTATTTTTAAGTGTATTTAAACTCCAATTTTGATACCCACAAAGGTGAGTGCATCAATGTCTTAACCACTCCTCAGTATGATAGAGCTCAAATGAAAGTTAACTTCATAATGAGCACATGAATGTTTGCCAAATACTTGAAATTGCACAGGACTATGTAGTAAATATTCTGGTTCTGATTTGTATAACAGTCTCTCTAAATTAAATGCTATAGAGTTGAGTACATTATAAATCTGAAAGCTATTATCAAATTGCTCCCTAAAATCTATTATCAATTTTTACTCTACAGTGGAAGAGAATATATGTTTTTCAATGAAACATTTCATTTTATATGTGTACATTTAGTTGTCAGATTGGTAGGACAAAAACCTGTAATTTACTGTGGTTAGAGTTTTCAAGATTCTAGGTATTGGAAACAGAAAGTTTGTTCATATGTGCATAATTCTCCTATTTTATTGAAATGTTCATCTTTTTATTACTTATTTATTTGTGGTTATTTTAGAACATTATAAATTTCATCATTGCAATTTGGTGAGGAAGAATTTATACTATCTTGGAGATTGTTTTATAGTTTTAGCCATAGTATGAGGAGTTTCAGAACAACAAACATATACTCACGGGTCTTATTTTATTCTTTGAAAAATTTAACAGGAATTATTAGGGTAAGGCCTTATCCTATATCAGCCCTAACAAATCAGGATCTGACACTTATAGCCAAGAAGTATATTAAAATAGAAAAATTAGGAGTAAAAACACTATTACAATATTTTTCCAGTGTAACCACATTGGAAAGTGAGACAAAGAGATTCTATGAATTGCTTATAGCCATTAACAAGTAGCTCTAAGTAATGGGTCAGTATTCTGCACAGCTATGGTTAACTATGCTAGTCAAGGTAAACCTCTATTCCCCATTGATCCATCATATTTAACCTCTTTCCCATCTACAAGAAAATCTATCAAAGCATAAGTTTTACTTTCATGGACAAGCTCATCTTCTGGCTGGTACAGGCTTTAAACTTCTTCACTTACATGAGATTATTGAAATGCAATTTCTTCAAATTTATTGTTTAAGTAGCCTGTCATTCAAAGTGAGTGACACAAGTGTCTTTGGAATATCCTTATTTCTGTCATCCTAATTTTAACATTTAATATTCTTCTGTGATTGACTTGACATATAAAAAAAGAACATTTTGCATGCTTTGTTTTAGATTTCATTGATTATAAAATTGTTTTGATCTTACTTCCCTTTACTTAAGAAAATATAAATTAATAATGATATGCAGTAAATTACTAAGCCTAAAGGAAATAAAACAAGTTTCTTATAAAAATATTTGTCTGAGAATCAAAAATATATTATTGGTTAGAAAGAAAACAGTCATAAGGTGTAAATTTTATTAATGAAATTTTCAAGCTGATACAAATTTAGTAGTATCAATTGTATTTTATGTTTTAAGGTAACCACTCCGATATTGTAGTTTTATGTACTCGGTCTATAGTTAAAATTTAATTACATTTCCAGATTGTCTATAGTAATTCATGAAGTGATAAGGCAAGACTTCTGTTGCAAAATATTCCTTTACACCGTGTAAAGATATGCCATTGTGATTTATTTTAGAATAAACAAAAATAACAAGTAAGTAGGTAGCAGGAAAAATACTGGGAAGAAAAAAGGCGTGGTCATGACAAGGTATCATAAGATGCAGATTGAACAGTATGAGCCATACATAGATTAGGTAATAAAACCACAAGGCAAAAGTAAATTAATTGAAATGGGCTAATTTAAAACATAAGTGTGATTTAGAAATTAGACTAAGCTATTGGCAAATCATTTATAATTAATAATAAGTCTCTGTTATTACTAGTAAGCCGTAAGTTCCAACAAAAAGGTCCAGCTGAGGATTTAGATATGCCTACTGTTGAACAGAAAGACCTACTGATATTTTTCAAATTTTATTAGCTTTACAAAATTGTATGTTGTCATGTTATGACAGTGTGTTTGCAATTTTGCTAGCAAGATCTGAGCTACCATTACCATGAAGTAGTCCTAGAGAACGTTAAAATGGAAATTGTCATATAACAATACAATTTAAATGGACCAGAAAATAAAAATATTGAATCCCTTATCACAGGACACAAACACTGAAGATTTTCTACATAAAAGCTGGTAGTGTCTATTACTTGTTTCCTAACTTTGTGGCTTTGATTATGGAATTCAAAGCTCTTCATTGATAAGAACATTTATTAATTCATCATTATATCTACAGTTTATCTTTCAACAAAACATTTTATTATGTGCTTCTGTGCAGTTTGAGTGTAATTGTCCCTCATAATCTCAAAGGGAGTGGCACTATGAGGAGGCATGGCTTGTTGCACTGGATATGGCCTGATTGGAAGAAGTGTGTCACTGTTGGGGTAACCTTTGAGGTTTTACTATGCTTGGGATTCTTCCAAGTATCTCACTCAACTTCCTGTTGTCTGCAAGATGTAGGAAACTCTGCAACTGTAATTGAGCCACCAATTTAAATAATTATTTCTTTATAAGAGTTACTGTTGTCAGGGAGTCTTTTTACAGTAACAAAAACTCTAAGAAAATCCTCTAAATATACATACTTTAGAATCTCAGGCTCTCAGATTCTCTGTACTCTAAACTATCAGAATTTGGGCTATTATGTATCTTTTCTTGTCACAATCCAAAACTATCTTCCTCAATAGTAGCTGTGAAGATTTAGAAAGCTTTCTCTCATTTAATAAAGGAGCCTATCCTTGCTACTCTGGACTCTTTTTCCTATGCTGTAAATCCGGGTGACTCATATCATTTCAAATAGTTTGTATCTATAGTACAGCAATTTTTTATGTCTAACTTTGTGCCAATATTAAATATATATCTTGGCACCAAATGCTTCACTGGTATATATGGAAGCCAGGAGATGATGTGAGATTCTCTCTAACTGGACTTAGTAGAGATTTGGAAGACACTATTATGTTACTAGGAATGAAACCTTTGTTTTCTAGAAGAGTTGCAAGTATTTTTAACCACTGATTCATCATCTCTTCACCCCATATTCTGAATGGGGTAACTCAAACCCAGAAAGATAAATGTGGTATGCATTCATTGATAGAAGAATGTTAACAGTTAGATTGCATATAACAAGAGAGGTTAGGTATAGAATAAGGGCCTAGGGTGAATATATGGATCTCCTTAGGCAGAAGAAATAGAGATAGGGATTCATGTGAGGGCAGGAATAAGATGATCAAATAATCAGGGAATGTGCAAGAACAATAAGTAAAGATACACAGGGTTAATCAGTTAAAACCACAGGCCATTTGAGGAGACATATGAAATCCAATATAGTATAAGCTTCATAAAGTCTATACAAGTATAAAGTAAATATAAATAAAATTGTCAAATAACAGGAGAGATGCATCTTTTATTAGACATTGGTTGTAACCAAATATAGCTTCCAGCTGGGAATGTCTTATATCTATTCCAGCTGTTGGCCAAAGGTGACCCATTGGAACCCACAAGACAATCCACGCTATTGCTAAAGCTGCTGGTTTTTCCTCACAAACTGACAGTAAGACTTTGTTGCAGAAGATAACACCCACACAACTCACTGATTATGAAGTAGTTGAGCTAGTACCTCCATTGAGCATTTATCCCTATGAAATTCCAAATGAAGTTGAGTATTGTTCTCTCAGGTCTCTAAAAAATTGTCTTGGGATTTTGATGGGAATTATATTGAATCTGAAGATTGCTTAGGGTAAAATTGTCATTTTTACTAGGTTGACCCTACCTATACAGGAACATGGAAGATCTTTCCATTTCCTGATATCCTCTTCAATTTCTTTCTTCAGTCATTTAAAGATTTTGTCATATAGATCTGTTACTTCTCTGGTTATAATTACTCCAAAATATTTAATGCTATTTGCAGCTATTATAAAGGGTGATGTTTCTGTTATTTCTTTTTTATACATTTTGTCTTTAGTATATAGGAGGACTACTGATTTTTGTGAGTTAATCTTGTATCCTGCTAAAATGCTGAAGGTGTTTATCAGCTTTAGAATTTCCCTGGTAGAAGTTTGTGGATCACATATGTATGCAATCATTTCATGTACCAGTAGAGATAGTTTCACTTCTTATTTTCTAATTCTAATCCCTTTAATCTGTTTTTGTTCTCTTATTGCTGTAGCTAAAACTACGAGAAATATATTGTTTAGATAAAAGGAAAGATCATATTCTTTTCTAGTTTCTGATTTTAGTATGATTGCACTAATTTTTTCTCAGTTAAGTTTGTGATTGGCTGTCAACCTCCTGTAAATTGCTATTTTTGTATTTAGATATTTTCCCTGTGTTCCTAATATCTCCAGAACTTTTATCATAAAGGAGTGTTGGATTTTGTCAAAGGCTTTTTCAGCTTCTAAGGATATGATCATGTGGATTTTTTTCTTCAGTTTGTTTATATGATGGATGATATTTATGAGTTTTTTTGGTATGTTGTTGAACCATCCCTGCATTTCTGGAATGAAGTCTACTAGGTCATGGTGGATGATATTATTTTTTTTTATGGAGTCTTTTATTTTTTTTTATTTTTTTTCTTTTTCTTCTTTATTTTGTATTTATCAAAAAAAACAGTAAAAAGAATTTAAAAATGCCAAAGAGTTAACAATAACTATACAGAGGATAATAATCATAAGCATGGTTTATCAAGGGTGGAAATGCAAATAAGATTACTACACATATATTTTCTTTGTGTTCAGCTTTCCCTCTGAATTTTTTTTTCCATCCCTGTATATCCTTATTGAAAGTCTCTTCCCCCTCCCACCACATCTGATCATTTTTCTTCTCTGCAACTCCCCATCCCC
>PVIH01012472.1:0-32366 GCA_004025045.1 Sigmodon hispidus
CCAGTGAGGGGCTGGGGTGTGGCTCAGTGGTAGAGCCCCTGCCTAGAATCCCCCAGTGAGGGGCTGGGGTGTGGCTCAGTGGTAGAGCCCCTGCCTAGAATCCCCCAGTGAGGGGCTGGGGTGTGGCTCAGTGGTAGAGCCCCTGCCTAGAATCCCCCAGTGAGGGGCTGGGGTGTGGCTCAGTGGTAGAGCACCTGCCCAGAATCCCTCAGTGAGGGGCTGGGGTGTGGCTCAGTGGCAAAAGCACCTGCCTTCCATGTGTAAGACTTTGGGTTCTCTCTGACTCACTCACAGAGAAATGGATTTCTCATTAGATAAAGGACAACTAAATTAAATATTTCAACTTAAAAAAAATCGACTGGTTGAATAAAAACCACTAAACCTATACTCCACTTATAAGAGAAATGTTTATAACCAAATAATGAAGTTTCGAATGGAAGTTAAAAGAGCAGAGGGTGCAGATATAAACATGGAAGCTAATGGCCTCTACAGAACTAATCAATGGAGGCATCTACAGGCAAGGAGGCGCTCATAAGCAGAAAAGGAAGAGTCTACTTCTCAGTCGGCCTGTGCCTCTGAGAACAGCATCTAAGGACATGGGATGTTAACTGACAAAGCTAACAGGAGAGACAGAGTGACCACAAACAACCAAACCACAGGAACCTCCACTGGGCTACAGAGAAGCTCAACAGAAGCACTCACCGCTGTCACAGGCAACATCCAGCAGCCGCAGGCCCATGACATGCAAGGAGATGCTTTGCAAACATGCTCTACCATGATGTCTAATATGAGGCCATGAACAGGTCTTTGTAACATTTCTTTTAGACAGTCTCACACTGTGGCCCAGGAAGCCTCAGACTCTAGAGTACTGGATGGTAGGTGTATACCACCAGCCTAGCCATGGATCTCAAATTTTAAAGACTGAAATCATTCAAAGCATGGTTTGAAGACAGGGAAATTATATTAAAATTAAGTAATGCAAGAGATAAAAACTTAGCAAATGGTTTTAAATTAAAAAAATCTATAATCACAATAGGAATGAATAAATATTCCAAACTGTAATATTTCAGGGTTTGAGTCACAAGTGTCCCCAAGGATCCATGTGTTGAAGGCTCAGTGTCTGTCCGGTGGTGCTACTCAGAGCTAGCAGGACCTTTAGGTGGGGGGGCCAAGTAAAAGGAAGTGAGGTGCTTGGGGGTGTGACCTTGAAAGAGACTGTGGGATGCATACCAGGGGACAGGCTCTTCCTTGCCATCTCTTGGCTTCAGGGCCTGGAGGTGAATGGCCTGGCCTCACTACATGCTTGACCAGGATGTGTGACCTGGCCACAGTGTAAAGCCACAATCCAGTACAGCACAGAATTGCCAAATAAGAATTTTTTCTTCCTAAGGATGATCTTGGCAACCCATTTTCATGATGGAAGGCTGCTTAACAAAATGAGGAAAATACAATATATCAAGGACACAGCATGTAACCAAATTACAGCCTTAAGAGCAGACATCAAAAAAGAAGAATAAGAATCAACCAGCTACATACACAACTGAGACTCAAACATGAATTAGCGCCACAGAAAGGAGGGAGCGATATGAAAGGCAAATGAGTAAAACAGAATAAATATTACAGAAAATTAATAAAGCCAAAAGCTGGTTTATTCATATGACTAATAAAATTAATAAGCCCTTGGGCTGGGGAGAGAGCTCGGCAGTTAAGAGCACATACTGCTATGCACAGGACCCGAGGATGGCTCTTAGTGTCAACACTGGGTGGCTCATGTCTACCTGCAGTTACAGCTCCTGCGTATCTGATATCTCCTCTAGCCCCTACAGGCATCTACACTCACATATACATACCCACAGAGATATTCCCATAATAGAAAAATAAAATCGTTTTTAAAAAACAATAAACCCTGATGTTTATTAGCAAAGAACTACAGATTACTAAGCAAGAGTGTGAGGGAAGCAGGTACACATGAGAATATTAAGTGCACCGGGGAGTTAGGCTGTAGAGGTAGCCTGGCGGGTAAGAGCACTGACTGTTCTGCAAGAGAACCTGGGTTCCATTCTCAGCACCGCATGGAGAACACAACTGTCTGGAACCCTGGCTCCAGGTACTTCTGTGGCCCTCGTACACAGACACATATGCAGAAGAAACACTCAGATGGATAAAATTTTTTAACATACTTGCTGCACAAGCATGACGACCTGAGTTAGGGCCCCAAGCACTCGTAGAAGAAGCTGGGGTGGTGAGAGACTGTCTGCAAACACAGACGGAAGCTTAAGAAATGTCTCAGTGGCTAGGAGCTCTGGTGGCTCCTGCGGAGGGCCTGAGCTCAGGTCCCAGCGCCCGCCCCCGTATTGGACAGCTCACAAACAGCTGTAACTCCAGTTCCAGGGGATCTGACACCCTGTCCTGAGCTCTGCAGGCATCTGAATACATATGATGTATACCTACAGAAACACATGCACAGATGTATATATGAAAAAAGTATCTGTAAACAGAGAGCCATTCAAGAAGATACTCTCTAGCCTCTATAGACATGATACAAACATATGCATACCAGGGGACACATGCACGAGCATGCTCCCACACAAAGAATAATTTAAGCTATTGAGGCTAACGAGATGGCTCAGTGGGTAAAGGGCCTGTCACTTAGCAGAAAGATAGAGTTCAGGTCCCCAGTATCCACTCAGATTCACATGGCCATGGATGAGGTGGGTAGAGACAAGCAGATGGCTGAAATACACAGGCCAATCAGTAACTTACAGTGTAGTCCACTAAGCCATTAAGAAAGAAGCAAGCAGCAATCTTGCAGACTATTCCAGAAAATCCACAGCACAAAAACTGATGGGAAGCTCAGGATCCGACTCCCTGGTCATTGTTAATCCAGGACGTCAGCTGGATAGCTGAACTGCAATGCATAACCCACGGGGGAGGTGTACTTCATCCTGGGCCATCTCCACGTCTGAAAAGCCAGAAAACTAATCCATATTAACAGAATAAATAGAAGAAGTCGTATAAACTCAATATTTGCAGAAAAAACATTTGCTGAAAGTTGATACCTATTCACCATGGAAACAATACAAGAAAAAAAAGCCTCTTAGGGTCAACGAGATGGCCCAGCAGGTAAATGCATTTGCTCAGCAAAACTGATGACCTGATTTCCACCCTAGAGTCTACGGTAAGAAGAGAGATCCAAGTTGTCTTCTGACCTCTACATGAATGCTGCTGTGTGGTGTGCTTGCACCTCACCCCCAACACATGCATACAAATCATGAGTAAAATAAAGTAAATTTTCAAAGAGAATTTTGAAAGCGCCTCCTAGGACATGAAGACAGGGGCCTGCTGACCGCTGGATTCCCTCCCGTGGACAGTGTGAACTGACAGCTATGTAGTGCTGGTTCAGCTGAGACTGACAAGGAGGGACTTGCTGCCACTAACCCCTCTGTTCAAAGCAGCACCAGTGAGCTTGTCAGAAGTGGAGCAAAGCAAGAAAAGGAAAAGAACCTGAAGTATAAAGGCTGGGAAAGAAGGTGACATGGATTGCCAGCACAGGCCACAACTGTGAACAGATAATCCGACTTAATCTACAAAGGATTACCAAAGTAAGTATGTTTAGCCACGCTGCTGGGCTAAAGCAAGATCATCAAGGATAAACAGAGCCTGCTTCCACACCAAGAAAGGAGGAGCCAAGGGTCAAGGGCTCCCTGGGTGGCATGGCAAGTGCCTGGGGGAGCTAATGAGACTCCGTCTCAAAATAAAGCACAAAACCCCTGGGGCTGCAGCTCACTGGCACAGAGCTTTCTCGGCAAGGCTCTGGGTTCAGTCCCCACTACTGCAGGAAGAAATTTGAAATTCCCACACTGCAGCACAACTGGTTAGAGGGAACATTTGGTCAAAGGCACTGTCACGTTGAACCTCTGTCAGCTTGGTAGGATCTGGAATCAACATGACTTTGGGTCTATAGAATATTCTCTGGAAGGGTACCTAAGTACCTAAGGAAAGACTCCTCCTTAAAGTAGATGGTGCCTTCTGCCAGGGGCTCAATGTGGTGATTCAAATGAGAAACATAACCACCACCACCACCCACCCACCCTCACAGGCTTCTGCATTTGAACATGTGAGCCCTGGATGGAGGAGGCTCTGTTTGTGGTGGTCCTAGAACCTTTAGAGGGTGTGGCCTTACGGGAGGAAGTGTGCCACTGAGGACAGGTTTTGAAGTTTGTAGACTACCGCACTTCCTGTGCTTGCTCTTTGCTTCCTGGGTGTGGATGAAAGTGCATCAACAACTTCCTGCTCCTGACACCATTCCCTGACATCCCTCCTCCCTCCGCGATGGACTATTTGCCTCTGTAATCATAAGCTAAAACCAACCTTTCTTTTCCAGCAGCAGAAAAGTAACTACTATGCCCAAACATAAGGAGTCTCAGAGATAGGTGCTGCTTTTTGCCTGCTCTCCTTTGCCTCTTGCTGGTGAGGGCATCTACTCGGCTGCTGCCTCAGATGCCTTTCATTAACATTTGACTCCACCTTCCTCAGTCTCCAGCACAGACTGAAGGACCAGCGCTGGGTCGCTAGCTGGTGGCACTGTCTTCAGAAGGTGTGGAACTTTTAGGACTGCGGACTCCTTGGTAGAAGAGGGTTGTAGGGGTGGGGCAGAAGGAAAGCAGACTATGTGAGTGGTACCCACTTCCGGTTGTGTCCCATGTTCTCTGCTTTCTGACCGCAGCTGTGATGTGACCAGTTGCAAGCTACAGCCATCATGCACTCCTCAGCTGTATCCTTGAAACATGAACCCAAATAAATCCTTTCTCCTTTAAGTTGCTTTGGCCAAAAATCTTGTCACCAGGACATAAGAGTAACTCCCGGGGCAGGTAAAACCACATTAACTGAAGTCACAGGCAGCAGAAAGGCCTCTAAAGCAGGACACACATGCCTAGATGACAATCATAGAGAAATCTGAAAAGAGATTAGAGCTTAGTATAAACAAGAACTCCGATTAGGTGAAAGAATGAAAAATGCCAGATTGGGAAGAAATCTATTGCAATCACTTCATTAACAAAAGGCTAGTGACCAGAATTTATCAAGAGCTTTATGTATCATTAAGTCAAATGGGGTCTGCTGTATGCCATTTTCTGGGGAGTCATAAAGGAGTATCTATTACCCCAGAGAAGAGCCACTGGCCGGGGGAAGTGATGTATCCGATTCATGTCGGTGCCTGCCTCCATTCCTGCCCTGTTTCTGAGATAAATACAGAAGCAGTTGAAGGGGGAAAAAAGGTCTCTTGTGGCTCCCAGTCCAAGGATGTAGTCACCACAGAGGGGAAGCCAAGGAAGCAGGAGGCTGAAGCAGCCCTTCTCAGGCATCCCAGTCAGGAATTGAAGGAAGTGAATGCATGCTGAATGCTGCTGCTGCCCAGGAATTACCATGACGAGCTCCAAAAGAGCAATTCACTTGTGGGCACGCAAACAGGCAGAAACCCTACGCCCAGGCCTTGGACCGAGAACTCCCAGCAGCAATGTTGAATACTGCTGAGCAGGAAAACGTCCAAATGCCCACCACCAGGAGGATGGAAAGACACATGGCATTCTCGGAGATGAGAGTGGAGCCACTGTGTCCATCAGAGTCACTGTGAACAAGAGAAGCCAGGCACCACAGTGATGTGTGCAGGAGTCCATGAAAATCCAAGTCAAAACCAGGCAAAGCAACAGTGAGGTTAAACACCAGAGACTGGTCACTTCTTGTCCTGCAGGGGTCCACAGACAGACTGACCTCATCTACAAACGATACATTTAGAGAAGAGTAACGTCGCCCAGGCTGGCCCTGAACTCACAGCATCATGAGTTCTGGGATTACAGCATGCACCACCATGCTCAACTTGGCAAGAAACTTTATTTATATAAAGGTATCCATGGTCTCACAAGCACCTGGCATACTGCAGACAGCTGAATGGATGGCATCCATCTGAGGCCAACTTCCTTGCTCAACCACTGTTCCAGTAGGAACCTCATGGTGTTGTCCAATGAACATTCATGGGGGGATGGGCAGCTAAGGGAAAGGAGAAGGCCATGTGTGGCTGGCCCAGCATGGGAAGATAGGAAATAGGGTGGTGAGCAGAGATCATGGCTTTGGATTCGTATGATGGCTGAGAGCATCACTACTGACAGGGAGGAGGAAGATGGAAAGGGGTTAGGAGTGTTACATTCAGCAGTGACACGGGGCTCCTAGGCCAGGCTCGGCCTCACCATCTACGAGATCCCTGACAACAAACGACACTCTAGCGGTGATACAGGTCAGGGAGATGCTAAGGGAGTCTACGAGATGCAGCTGAGGCCACCAGGCCTTGCTATGTACAGTCCTGTGTCCACAAGCCACTGACTTTGAGAAAGGAGTCCAGGGTCACCGGACGGGGCCCGGAGAGAGTCAGCTGCCCTGCCCCGACCCTTAGCAGAAATGAGAAGGGAAAACACTGTGCCCCCAGCGGTTGTTTGAACAAGGGGTGCAGAAAAACATCTCTGGGGACCAAAGTGTTCACAGTCATCAATGCTCATTAAACGTGGTTAATTGGGTGAGGCCAGTCCCACTGATGACGAGGGAATGAGAGGGTAATTTTAGCGAAATGTGATTCTATTAATTTCCATATAGTCTCTTGAACAAAGCGCTAACAAAGTGTTACCAAACGCATTTCTTGCTTCGATTCTTTCATGAGTAGATAAGGCTAATTTAGAATTAGCACACCACTCACTTAGGCCAATTAAAGTCGATTAAACAAGGTCCCCGGTCTGTTCCCATGTGCTTCCTGGGTGGGCTAGGGCTGGGGAGCTGTCAGCACGTGCTCATGGACACATATCAGACAGACTTCTGGGGGTGGCCATAAGCTGCCACAGTCAGCAGGTGTGGACACAGCAGGGCTTGTGGCCACGGTAACCAGTCTACTTTGAGAGGACAGCCTACCAACCCTCCGGCTGCCATCCTTCCGTAGTTCTAAGTCTTCTCCCTGAACTGTGGTAAGCCTCCCGATGTGGACATCGCACCTGCCACTGAGCCAGGATCATCAAGTGCCGAGCCACCTTCTGGGTCACCAGCTTCTGCAGGGCCCCACCAGAAATAGCCAACAGGTCCCACATCCATGTCAGCCAGGCATGTAGCTGCACATGTACATGTGTCTGGATCTCTGTGGGTGGCCAAAGGCTAACACAGCTACTCAGTAAGGGGAGACAGGATGGGAGTTTGTCCAGACCCCATCTGCTCCCTACTTTCTGGCTAGAAAATGATACAGACAACACACACACACATACACTCGCACACATGCACACTCTCTCTCTCTCTCTCTCTCTCTCTCTCTCACACACACACACACACACACACACACACACACACACACGCACACACATGCACACCAGCTAGAAAATGGTACAGACAGCACACACACTCGCACACATGCATGCACACACACGTACACACACACACACACACACACGCACACGCACACGCACACGCACACTAGCCTCCCTCCCTGAGTCACTGCCTCTGACTATTTCCTGCCCAGCTCCCAACTGTGGGGACAAGGGAGGAGAAGACCCTCAGCACTTTGTACCACGAGGCCCAGCCCCCGTGTTCCTGCAATTTCAACCTCCTAAGAAAAAGCTCTCCAACACCTATTGTAGGAAGGAGTGGGAATCAATTGAGTCTTCCTGAAGCAATCTTACTCGGGCTTCACACCGCTCTATTACAAACTTCATTTCATTTACGCTATTTGTATAATGCATTCCCAGCACCCACCCTGAGCCAGCCCGGTGCTTCCAAGTGGCCACTTCTCACACCAGCGTGGGCAGGCGGGCGGACGACTCTGTGGGCAATGCTTTAGAGCCGATCTTCCTGGGGTGACACCAACAGCTGCAAAGTGATGAAGTCGCACTGACCGTCCTATGGCAATTCCCTCCTAAGTGTCCTCAGAGAGAAGGTGAGAACCAAGCTCCGTGATGGCTGAGCAGAGAGCCAGAGGGGCCAGGACAGAGCCTCAGGCCTAGCACTGTGCTATTGCTACTCAAGCACATTCTACGGGGTACAGGAGGAAGGTCAGAGGATGTGGCCTGCAGCACTGAATGCCCAGCCTGGCCCTGGATGCCCGGCCTGGCCCTGGATGCCCGGCCTGGCCCTGGATGCCCGGCCTGGCTCTGCCAGCTTCAGACACTCCCTAGTCCCCTCCAACCTTCTGTTTCTTCAACCAGTTTCAAGACTGAATTGAACAACTTTGTAATTTCTCAGTTTTATGATGCTGAGCAGCTAGTTCACCAGGAGACATCACAGACAGCTGGGCACCTCAGTGTGCTGGCCAAAATCACAACCTTGTCTTCACTCTGTGATTGCCTGTCTGCCTGCCCAACCTAAGACTCCTCCCACTTCAGGCTCAAGCCCTGCCCCTCTTAGGAGGCTCCTCCCACTGAACTGCTCAGGCCCTACTCCTCCAGTAAGGATCTTCCCACCACATGCCCGAAGCCCAGTTTCTTTACTGATCATCAGACATCCAGCCATCTGGAGCAATGGTTCTCAGCCTGTGGGTTGCAACCCTTTTGGGGATTAACAGCCCTTTCAGGGGAGTTGCATGTTAGATATTTACATTAGACTTCATAACAGTAGCAAAATTACAGTTATTTCTGGAGGCCAGACCTTGAACCCAGCAACTCCAGCTGACATGTGAAACTGCTGGAGAGGTAGGAGTCAGAGAGCACAGAAATCACAAGGGAGGCAGAGGCAGGCACTTCTACAGAGAAGCTGAGTGCTGGCGACGGACACTGGTTACATCGGCCTATTTGGTGGCAAACAGACTTGGCCGCAGCGTCTTGGGAAAGATGCAATGGGCCTTCCAAATGGCTTCTATCCTTCTTTTGGGGTGGTTTCTTTGTTTGCTTGCTTGCTTTTGAAATAGGGTCTTCGTAGCCCACCCAAGCCGACCTCCAGTTCACTTTGCAGCCAAGGATGTCCTTAACTTCTGATCCCCCTTGCTTCTACCTCCCAGGGCTGGAATTACAGGTTTATGTGGCATTGGAATCAAACTCGGAAGTTGAGGCCCGAGCTTAGAGGAGACAATGACTTGGAGTCAAGGCCGAGGGCAGCAGCTACCATGGGAGTGTGGGAGGAAGGCAGAGAAGGCCCTTAACCCACAAGCCAGCACATGCTCTTGCCAAGTCACAGGCCATGTGCACCACAGGACAGCCATGAATACAATACAAATACAAATGCAAACTACAAGCTTACTTTAAAAATAATGAGCTATGGGAGGGGGGTGATTCAACTGTACCATTGCAAGCCTGAACCTTGTAGATAACAACATCATATCACAATGTCAAAAGCTTCAACATATGCTGGACAGTGTCCCATCTGACCAGAACCAGGATTCTGCTATGTGCAGATGCCCAGCCTGCTGCTGGAAGTTTCTCACAGCCTTGGATTTACAGAGAGAGATAAATCCAAGGTCTACAACCCACTGGTGGCCTCTGGTGACAGCCAGGACCCCAGAAGATAAGGCCCGGAAGGCTGCCCCAGAGAGACCCATGGCACACTGTGTGCATCCCCAAATATGAGACCCTTGGCTGATGCTCTGTAAACAGAGCTGCTGTGTCCCAGATACAGTTGCAGAGGCCACACACTGCAGGGAGATACGGGAAACAGAATGGCATCATACACTTACAAGCCCAAAGCCAGGTTGTCTGCAGGTGGGCACCAACATGGTGGGAAGTGGTCAGCTGAATGCAGCCCACCTGTTACCCTTCCCCAGGCTGCTACTGCACGGCAGGAGGCCCCACCCTCAGCAGACAGCACAGCCCTGAGTGGGACTCTGCCATAAAAGAGCCAGGCCGACTTCTCCTCCCTAGTAACAGGCTGTATTTTTCAAAACTGTTTTAGAGTCACAAAGAATGGGAAGATAACAGATGTGTCACAAACCACACCCAGCCTCTGTGTTACTCATGGCATAGTCAGGGCACAGGCAATGGTTCCCAGCTAAAGCACAAACACCCAGCTGCCTCACCCTCTCCCCTCACCACCCCACTCCCCTGCTCTCCATGATCTATCTACAACACCACACACACGGCCTGCTAGCACACGGCCCAGCAATCTTTCTGGCTTTTCTACATCCCCGGAGAGCTGGCAGCCTGGAGACCCCACCACTGGGAGAAGGCTGACAAGGTAAACTGACTGTGTGACTGAAGACTGGAGCAGGCCCTGGTCTCCTCCCGCAGATGAGGTGGGGTGGAACCTACCACCTGAAGCCACAACTACAGAGAGACCTATGGACCATGCTCAAGTGAGGAGAGCTATTCAAGCTCCTGAGACTCCAGCCAAGTTCTCTTGTGTTGCCACAGTCACATTGGCCAGTGCAGACACCATGCGATTCTGCAGACACCCGGCCGGTCTGCACGGCCTCACTGCCCTCCAGAGCTCACATCGGCTTTCAGGAGACAGCTGGGTGTTGTGCTGCACCTTGATTGGTTTTCTTGTGAAGACAGCGGTGTGAATGTGCTCTGTGCTGACAGTCCATGCTCTTGGTCACACTTTGGAATCCCCACCCAGTCTCAGTGGCTGTAGTCTGTCCCATAGGACATCTTCTGGGTGCAGGGTATGCTCACTACAGTGGGGTCCTTCCCCTTCAAGGCTGCCCTCAGATGCCAGAGCAAGGAGGGTGCTCGCTAACCTGAGTAGGGATATCTATTCCACATACAGCTGCATCTATAGTGAACAAGACACATGTTCCCAGGCCACACCCAGCTCAATGCCTTCAGCCTAGGGAACACTCTTGTCCTATGCTGATCCAAATTCAACAGAGAAAACCCTAGGCTTGTGTCTCCTGCCATCCACCTACTTGACCGCTCAGTTCTATATAAGCATGTGTCACTTAGATCATGCAACCTATACTCCCAAGGGCACAGTGCTATCCCCAGAGCATGGCCCTCTTGAGCAGCTTTTACCAGGCAAAGACCCTAGTCGGTCTCTGGGGATGCAGGCCAGCACTCCGCTTAAAGACAGACTTTATCATTTCAAAAATCATCAGGATAATGAAACAGCATGTGTTACCAGTAGAAGACAGCCTTGGTGATATTCACCTGACAACCCAGCTGCTTGGGAGGCTAAAACCAGGGAACTAGAAGTTCAAAGCTAGCCTGGACTACAGCATAGAAAGAAGGCCAGACTCAGCAGTAGAGTGTGCCTAGATCCAATTAAGGGCGGAGGGGGCAAGGCTCAATGGTTGAGCATTTTCACCTGCCTAGATTCCCCCATTGAGAGCCTGGGACATGGATCAACAAGTAGAACATAGTGGCCTTGAATTCCCGAGTTGGGACTTGGGGATGAGGCTCAATGAAAACTTGCCTGCCTGATACTGTGAAATCCTGTGCTCAGTCTCCAGTACCACAAGGAACAGGGCAGGGGGAGCATCCCTGTGAGCTGGTAAAGGTATCTGACCCAAGGCTCAGGCTATGAAAGAGGGGCGAGAGGAGCTAGACATTGCAGCCCATCCTCTGCCCCTCTCGTACATCTATGTGAGGTCTCCTAGAGTTCAAAGCCCGCCTCTGAAAGGCCTTCCTTCACATGGGAGGAAAAAGGTCTAAGCCTCTCGGGAGCAGAGAGAGATGGAGCCTACCCTTCATGGCTGCAGCTCCACACAGCCTGGCTGGAGCTGTGCTCACCCTGACTAACCTTCTTACCCGCTTTTCTAATTGGCATTTCCCAGACTCCCAACTCCCCCACTATCCCTTTGAAAAAGCTAGTCACCTCTGCATCAAATGGAACAGAGCCGAGCTCTCCTCTGTTGTCAGTGGAAAATGGAATAAACTGCTCACCACTGTCACATCTGCCTGTGCAGGAAGAGAACACAGCAACAGGCCACTGGCCTTTCCTTGACCCAGAGACAGGGTTTCTTCCAGGTGCACACATGCCAGGCATCACCAAGGTCAGCATCACTGAACCTAAGTGTTGTATGTCACTGTAACCATGGCAACTAGAGCAAAACAATACCTTACAATAATGGTAAGGGAGCTACTGACTCTCCCTATTAGGAAATTCAACTTGGGATTCCATCTGTTACTCCCATCCCTCCCCAACACTGCACGTGATCCTGAGAGATGCTAATATCTACACAGTCCTGCGATCTGATTCTCTATCACACCTTCCCCTTGGCACCAACTAGTCAACTGTAAAGTCAGACTCTTACCTAGAGGGTGAGCCCTCTACCACCTGTGTTAAAAATCATAACTAAAACATCCTGTCCTGTGTGCTCACAGCCAAGTTTTGGCCATCCCACATCCATTTTTTTGCAAGATAAAAATCCTTTGCTGGGCTCTTCTCACTTTGTTAGTGTCTTCTTGTGCAGCACCAAGGTTATTCTTCTCCCTCATACACAGACATGACAGGCTGGTCCTAAGGGGCACTCTGAAATCTCCATTGAGACTTTGTGATGCTGCTCATGTCCCTCTAAGTCACCCTTCACCCACATGCTGTTAAAACAAACAAACAAACCTCAATAAACTTACTGATCTCACCAAGCTGCATTTCAGTGAAGTCGGACTTTGGTCTGTCATTCATCACGTTTTGACTGGATGCGCCTATGTGTCTCTCCAGGAAAAGTTATACAGACCCTGGTTTCCCTTCCCTGACAGTCTGCCAATAAAGCAAGCCCCAGGGTAGGTACTCCCAGCTTTGTCCATTGGCAGGGGTCAGAGAGATCATCACCCCGAAACAACAACAGGGGATTGTGTTACTGAAGATGAACACTTGCAGCCACCACCCACCTTCTGATGTTGTGGGCATGCCAGCATCATGGCCCCTGGGCCTGCAGGTTAGTACATCCCACACAGTACCAGAACTCATTCAGTCATTCAACATGCACCCCAGGACAGCAAGCAGACCACAGCCACCTCTCCACAAGGACACCACTGACTCCTACTGCCAGTGGGTCCCCTGGGTGGGAAGAGGGCTCCTGGGAACCAGTCCTGAGCTCAGAAAGTTTGAGCCTTCCTCTCGGCATTTGCCTAATTTATAAAATTGCTTATGCAAAGATATTACCATACATAATGCATCCATCTCCACAGTGCGAGTGGCAGCCTTAATGGAGAAAATCCAAGTCAGCCACGTCATGGGTAGAAGCCTGCTGCTGACTTCTGAACATGCCTGGGCCCCCTCCCTTGCTGTCCATGCCGCACGGGACAAGCTCACAATGCTTCAGGCTGGGCTGGCTCCCAGCTACTTTCTCACATGATGTGCAGAGAAGCTGACACCTTTCTAGGCCTCAGTGGCAGGCCCACATTTGCATGTAAATAGCTGACAGATACAAGGAAATGAAAGCATGGGAGAGCTCTTTAATTAACTTTAACCCTCTGAAAATCCATGCAGCCATCTCCTCAAGAGCCCTCTGCAAGCTGCAGGTGGGGAGGGCCAGTTACAGGCTGGGCACCAATCCCTACCTGCTGCCAAGTCTAGAAGAGCCCAGAGTAGCCAGGCTGCAAAGGGCTCCCAGGTCAGCCTCGAGCCTGGCTCACAGGCTTCATCAATGGCATTGCCAGAGACAGCTAGGCGATTGGGACCACTAAGCTCCTGGAGGATTGCTGCCCACCTCATTTAACAGGCGGCAGCGTACTGGTGAACAGGGTTCACAGCCAGGGTCGAGCACACCATCTGAGTTCAGAAAGCCAGCCTGAGACCACTAACACAACAGGAGCAATAGTCCAGCATCAGTGGCTCTTGCTTCCTGAGAAGCAGTCTTTTCCATGGGAGGACCCCAAGCCCCTGGAAGAAGGCAGAGATGAAACTGTTTTTACATCTAGGACATCTAGGACAGCAAACACTTGTCAGACCACCATTCAGGTAACTAGGAAGTAGTCTCGAACCCCAAGCACACACTGAGGCCCAGGCACCTTGGGCTGTCTCCGGCTACCTGTCCAGCCAGCATCTGCATGGTGTGCCTCATTCTTCACGAGGAAGAAGCCTGAAATGCAAGTTGAGCACATGACACTCAGCACCAGATCACAGCTCCTCTGTGATGGCCCAGCCAGAGGAAGCCAAGGGAAGGTCAGGAAATGCAGTAGCTACACGTTCCTAACAGGGCAACAGTGACATGAAAAGCCACGCCCACTCAACCTAAGTCTTCATGTGTTCCCCCGCCCTCTGCCCAATCTGGAGACATTACAGGCTGTTGGGCTATGCCCCCTCCCAAGGTCACTATAGAAAGGATGCCCTGCCACCAAGCACGCTCCCCATGTCAGCCCTAGCTCTGCATTTTCTATAATGCCGTCCCTCTCGGGAGAACACAGGGGGCTTAAATGAGGCTGGTTTCTTCTGGAATAAATCACGCTGCTGTAGCCAGCAATATTTCTTTAACCGGAGGTTAATAAAAATCACTGGCGAAGGCTAACCAGTGGATCTAATTTATTTAGAGACTTCCATCAGGCTGCGGATAGAGCCCTTTATAAGAGCTAATATTACAGCGCCGGAGGACGCCCCAGAAGAACGACGGTCACTTAGTGGGTTTTGCGGACCCCAGAGCAAAGTGAAAAATTTAACAGGACTCCTCAAGGAATGAGAAGAGAGAGTGACATGAAGCCAATTTATCACTTAACAAGTGAGTCTCTGCCAGGGCCACCTCAGAACTGTCCCAGGGAAATAACCAAAAGCAAGACCCACGATGTCACCAGCTAAGAACAAAATGTTCCCAGGGGCCCCAGAAGGAGGCCTGAGTACCCCTGTAGAGAGAGGGTGGATGGGCCCTAGGCTCCTACACAGTACAGCACTTTCTCCCTACCCCGGTGGGAGCACTGTAAGGGAGGGTTGGGGGGAGACACTGGCTGAGTGCTGAGCCCCAGTACACCTGGCAGGCAGGAGGTGCCACAAACCACTAAGTCCTAGAAGCAGCTTCTTCTGAGGTGCTAGAGGTGCCAAGGCCGAGCTGGGCTGACACGGCCACCTCTCTCTCCATCGCAGGGTGGAGACCCTCCTGGGCCCGAATGCTTTGCACTGGCCCCAGCTGCTTTGGGCACTGACTCGAGCCAGTCTTTCAAGGCACTAGAACACAGGAGAGCCATGTCACTTCTCACTAGAGCAGGCAGATCCTGGCCATGCACCACCTTCCTCTTGGCCTGACTTGGGAGACCAAGGGGAGGCAGATTCTTTAACACACTGGAAACTTCTAGTCTAGAAAAGCTGAAAACCTCTGGAAGGTGGAAGTGTGGGAACGCTTCATGTTTCTCTATGATTTGTCCAGAAATAAAGCACTGCACACGGAGAACATCGATGCAGACTGATGGAAGATTCCGGGTTGATGGCCCCTGCAGACCACCACACGTTCACCAAAGTGACACTAAGCTCAGGCTTCATAAAGTCAGAAGGCAATGTCTTGTGCTAGCAAAATCCAAACATCCCACCTTCCTCTCAAAGGAGAGGCAGGACCCATGGCATGGCTGGGGTCACCTCACAGCCCCTAGACCCCATCCTGGTAAAAGGCTCTTCACTTAATGGGGACTGCAGCAATGCTCCAGCACTACCCAGAATCCCTGGTAAGGACAGCCGCACAGCAGGCTTGGCCACTTAATACCCTAGATTGAATGACACCCACTGTCAGGTTTAGTGGATGAGTGAGAGCCCTAGGGGGAGCCCCCGGGTTTCCTGTTCTGCACCCCCACTTAGTCAAACCCCCTTCAGTCCACGCTTCTCTCCCCTCTGGTCCTCAGGCCTTTCTGGCTAACATCATTTCCCAGCTCTCCCAGCTCTGCAGACTCAGGATGAGCTGACCTAAGGCAAAAGCCAGTAACGAGCATACACAGAGGCTCACTCCATGTCATCAGACACAGGCTGACAGCTCAGCCCCTTCGACAGCATTGCAAACCCCAGACAGGACTCTGGCATTCTAGTCTAACGGGACTTCCTTCCCGGGATTTTACTGGGGCCAGTCTGGGTCTTTTCTGGGGAAGTTAAGCCAAAGAACATTAGTTCCAAATGGCACCCCAGCTATTGGCTGCTTTCTACTTGGTGATGAATGGTATTTAATACCCTCTAGTCACAGCACCCCAGGTCTGTAAATACTGATCCCGTTTTATTGGTATTTTATCACTATTACGATGGCCAAGGCCAGTCTTCCTCTACTGGATTTAACGTTCCATGTGAGTCTAACAGGAAAAACTGCAAAAGCAGAAGATGCCAGCTATCCAGGACATATACACCCGTACATGCACACATACATGTACAGTGCACTCATTACATGCACACATGTATACACAGTGCTCACACAGCCTGCTCACAGATACACAAACACTCATCATCACACTCATATGTGCAAACACTGGCAGCCCTGCCCCAGGACATGAGTCGGGCAGCATCATGCAGGAATGATGAGTTGCCACACACACCTGACCAGCAATCCCCCCTCCTCAGCCCACCCCAAATGCCCAGGTAGCTAACTATCCTTAACCAGGTGCAGCTTCCTATTCTACAAAAACAAGATTGAGCAAATTCTAGTCAGGTTTTCTTTTCATTTTTTAAAACATTTTTTATTAATATAATATATATATTATGTACATTGGTGTTTTGCTTGCACGTCTGTGAGGGTGCCAGATCTTGAAGTTAGAGACAGTTGTTAGCTGCCATGTGGGTGCTGGGAATTGAACCCAGGTCGTCTAGAAGAACAGTCAGTGCTTCAAAGTGAGGTTTTCAAAAGTCAGGTTTTCAAAGTGATCCCCACCCCACACGGGATTATTACAGTGTAACAGTTAACGAAGTAAGTTGGTTTGATGGAAGCAAGAACCTGGCTGAGCCTCTCAGCGCAACTCCAGAAAAGTGAAGCAATGACCTCACCAACAGATGGGGCCTGAGGAGATGGTTCAGCTGGTAAATAGCTAGCCACAGCAGCTCCTGAGTTCAGATCCCCAGCACCCACATACGAGAGCTGAGCATAGCATGGCACCCGCAGTACTGGGGAGGCAGGAGATTCCCTGAGTTCATCACCGTCCCATCAGGACAGTGAGAAACGACATCTCAAAGAATACAGCATAGAATGATTCAGATGCAACCTTCTATACACATAAGCACGAGCATATAACACTGACAAGAGCACACACATACACCTCTCAAACACACATATTAAAAATTGTTTCCGGGGCTGGAGAGATGGCTCAGCGGTTAAGAGCACCGTCTGCTCTTCCAGAGGACCCAGGTTCGATTCCCAGCACCCACATGGCAGCTAACAACTGTCTGTAGTTCCAGTTCCAGGCAAACACCAAGGCAAATAAATAAATAAATAATAATAAAAAAATCTGCACATAAAGTTAAAAAAAAAATTGTTTCCAAAAAAAAAAAAAGAAAGAAAAAGAGTTGAGCATGGTGATGCATGCCTACATGCCTTCAATCCTAACAGCTGGGAGGCAGGGGCAGGAAGATAATGTTTTGAGTTGGAGGCCAACCTGGTCTAACTAGGAAGTTCTAGGCCAGCCAGGGCTATATAGAAAAATACATCAAGACCTTGTCTCAAAGTAGGAAAAAGAAAAAGGAAAACTCAACCATGACAACCAGGACAGTGAACGGCTCGAGGGAGCAAGCCTGAGCTCTTTATCCTCACGAAGTATGGAGCCCGTCACACCTCCTGACCTGTGGCTGGGGACCATCCCCACACTCTAGCTCTGGGGACCTCCCAGGATCCTTGGAAGATGCTCATATGAGGAACTACACAGGGCTGAGCTGGCCAGCAGCAGACCAAGGGCAGAGTGAAGGCCAGGCAGCAGGGGAGGCCGCCACATGCTCAACACCTTTGGAGCTGGTTCAGGGCGGAGCGGGGACCAGTTCCAGCAGCGCTGTTTGGGAGGCTATTTTTGGAAGCAGCACTCGAGAGGCTGCCTTGGCAGGGAACCATGCCTTTGAGCACCACCATCAATTTTCACCTGCAGCCAGCGCCTTTCCTTTCAAGACCAAGGTTATTCAAAGATTTGGATTTCTTCGAAATTGTGTGAAAAAGTTGAACAAGGTCTTCACCGCAGGCAAGGAGGGTTCTGTGGGATGAACAGGAGTGTCAGGGACAAAGCTGGGCCTCTGGTGGCACTCAGGTGCCTTGTTGACCCCCCGGACATGGAAGGCCACATGTCTCCCCAGAGGCTAAGCTATCGGCCTCCTGTGCTGAGTAGACAAGACCAGACCCAAGCTGAGACCTCCCTGGGCACCTAGCCAGGCAGGCTCCTTCCCTCTTATTAGTGTGCAGCCTTTGGTTGGGACTCCACACCTAATCTCAACTGAGATACTGGCTATTTGGGTTTTAGGTGTTGTCTGAAATTTGAGACAGGGTCTCACTCTGCATAGAAGCTAGCCTTGGAATCATAGAGATCTGGCTGCCTCTGTTTCCCAAGCACTGGGATTAAAGGAGTGTACCACCCCATGTGGTAGTACTGGCACTATAAACTTCAACTGAGCTGTGATGTGTGTACTCAGAAATGAAAGGGTGCCCTGGGCCAGGATGATGCAGGGCAGCGGGACGCACACCCCAGGCTTAGGTTCTGAGGATGTTCACAACAGCTCTGAAGATCAAGATCAATAGCGCATGAATGCAGTATTTTAGAAAGTCAAGGTTAATAGAAAATAAACTCACAAGCATCCTACTAACATTTCCCTCTAGAAACAGGTTCTGTCCGCACCTTGCAATCCCTGCTGTCCCTTAAGCCCTACCCCCAATCCTGTAGGACCCAGAGGACGGTTCCGAAACAATGACAGTGCCAGCAGAGTGCCGTGGCCTCCAACTGTATACACCAATTCCTCTCTAGGAGCCTTTCTGAAAAGGGCTGAAGGGACCAATGCCCTAGAGGGTGCCCTCTGGGGAGGGACAAACTAAACTGGCAGAGCAGCATGGCGGGGGAGGAGGGGCAATATGGCAGACACACACCAACCACTAGGCTCAACACCTTCAGACATCATCCACCAAGACCAGAAGCCACATCAGGTACTGCCTGGCTATCATCGTCCTCCAAAATGTGTTGGCTAACCATGGGGAAGAATGGATGATGGCAGAGATGGGGTACCAGGCTTTCCATCACCCACCTCTCTGCCCCATCACTCACAGCTCCACTTCTTCCATCATTGGGAAACTGAAAAGACAATTGCTTCCACCATCCAAGTAGCTCATTTTAAGTCATGGCACCAGAAACCAAAGTATCTGTAGCTAGTACTCGTGCCTCCAAATGTCCCTGAAATCCCGTGGAGGACAGTCACAGCGCCACCTATCTTTGGGGCTGGGGATAACACTTTTCTGCTCTTCTATGCATGCTGGACACAGTGGAAGCAGGCAATGAGGCTTGGCTTGCCAGCCTCATTGCAAGGTCAGAGATCTCCCTGGCCACATGATCTTGTGCAGGTACCTTCTCTGTGCCCCCAGCTTCCTCACCCATCAGAAGAAGGAGCCCAACACTTGCCAGATTTTGACTGGCGGTAAACAGATGTGCCAAAGGGCTCAGATAGGAAAGCTCTGTATCTCAGAGAGTCAATAAACAAGGAAAGCCAGGACTGGGCAGGATGATGGCAGTGCCAGGGGAGAAAGAACACCCAGGCAAAGGCCCCAAGGCACATGGTGGACAGCAGAAGGATGATCTGGAGAAGACCACCTTCCCCGGGCAGCTCTGGGTCCTAAGGAGGCAGAGAATGGTCTGCATGAAGGTCACCTTGCTCTCCTGGATCAGCAGCAGAGGCCAGAGGCAAGCCCCTCCTGCCCACACACCCAGGAGTCCCTATCTTAATAACTATCTGCAACGTGGAGAAGAACAAAGGCATTTTGTTTTCATCCCATTTTATTTCCTAAAATTGCTTTTCTCCCTGAAAACTTTCTTTTCTACTATCACCACCCAATTTCAGTTGTTCTCTTGGTGGGACCATGCGGAAGTACTGTGCAAGGGCGCTTTCAAGTGACTTTGTAGACAGCCCTTCCCAGACCAAATGATGGGCAGGAAACACGGCTCAGCAGAGGGCTTGCCTGGTATCTACGAAGCCCAGGGCTCAAAGTGGTGCACAGCCGTAAACTAGCATAGAGAGGAGGAGAACCAAAAGTTCAAGGTCAAGTTTGAGACCAGCCTGGGTCACATGAGACTATCTCAAAGGGGAGGGGGGCAGAAATGGGACCCAGAAAGGCAGGGATGGGTGATTCCCAAACACCTGAACATGCCTGTCACAGCTCAGACTAAAGCCTGCGGGTTGTGAATAGAGGACCTTCATGCTGCACAAAGCAGTTCCCCAGCAGGAGCTGAGGCCAGACAACATCCCACCAGCTGCTTGGACCCGAACCTGGCTGAGTAGCTCATTTGTGACAGAACTATCCCACCGTGCCCAACTCCCTTAAGTGTGGCCCAGAGCTGGCAGTGCTGAATGGGGGGGGGGGGAGCGCTAGACAGACAGTTCAGCAGTTAAGAACACTGGCTGCTTTTCCAGAGGACCCAAGTTCAATTCCCATGACTGCATTGTGGCTCACAACTGTTTGTAACTCCAGTTCCAGATCTGACACTGTTCTCTGGGTCTCTGTAAGCAGTGCACACACATGCAAGCAGGCAAAAATTCCATACACATAAAATATTAAAGTAAATAAATCTTTTTAGGAAGGAAGGAATAAAACCACCCACTCATCCACCCACCCACCAGGGCGCACCTTGTTACCCAGGTGCAGAGGCAGAGCAGCCGTGGAGGTGAGGGGGCCTGGAGGGGCAGGATGACACAGCTGCATCTCACCCAGCAGGGCACACAGCACATGTGCTCACACCAGACAGAAAGCCACACCAGAGGAGAAAATGAGCACAGGAACATATGGCCCCTGGTGGGGGACAGGCGACGGAGCACAATGGCTGCCAGAGCCCAACCAGAGCCAGCCAGGCATACAAGAAACCTTGAACAGAGAAGTGGGGTTCAGACCCTCGAAGCCAGGTCCAGGATTCTGCTCGCCCCTGTGTTCTGATAAAGGGAACTTCCCAGCTCAGGAAGATGCAGGCCACTCCCCAGTGATGTGAGCACTCTGTTCATCCTTACCCCATGGTGCACGCGTGTCTCCTTTCAGAGTGCTAAGGGTCTCTATGGTTCCACCTAGGAGCAGCTACACCAATCCCCAAGCAAGCTGCAAGGGAGAGCATACAGGAACCCTGAGCAGTGTGCCCATGGCTACTGACCCAATTGGTACTCCAGTCCTTCTTCAAATAAAGAAAAGCAGCACTCAGGTGTGTGGTATGCAAGTGCATGCATCCCCAAGTGTGAGAGAGAGTGTATATGTGTGTACACACTTGCACATTCCCAACACTAGTGCTCACATTTTCCTTCTCTCTCTCTCTCCCTCCCTCTCCGTCTCTCTCTCTCACTTTTTCTGAGACGAGGTTTCTCCATGTAGTCCTGGCAGTCTTGAAACTCACTCTATAGAGCGGGCTGGCCTTGAACTCACAGAGATCCACCTGTCTCTGCTTCCTAAGTGCTGGGGTTGAAGGTGTGCACCACCACCACCGGGCACATTTCCATCTTTGAAAGTCATCTTATGAAGTGCTGAGGAGATGGCTCAGCAATGAGGAACAGAGTTCAGACCCTCAGGTGGACATGGCAGACCAGATGTCATGAGGTAGTGACAGGTCCCTGGAACAAACTGCCTAGATGGACTAGAGAATGAGCAAAGACTGCACTCAACAAGAAACCCTGACTTGGTAAATAAGTGTAGAGTGAGGGAGGAAGAGAACTCGTGTTAACTTCTGACTTCCACACTAGAACACACACACACACACATATGCACACACACACATGCAAGCACACACACGTACACACACACACGCGCACACACACATATGCACACACACACATGCATGCACACACACGTACACACACACGCACGCACACACACACACATATGCACGCACACACACATGCATGCACACACACGTACACACACGCACGCACACACACATAT
Source organism: Sigmodon hispidus (assembly GCA_004025045.1). NCBI lineage: Eukaryota > Metazoa > Chordata > Mammalia > Rodentia > Cricetidae > Sigmodon > Sigmodon hispidus. The sequence continues at coordinate 21,938 of PVIH01012472.1, forward strand.
GCATGCACACACACGTACACACATGCATGCACACATGTACACACACGCGCACACACACACACACACACGTGGGGGTAGTGTAGGGAGAGGAAGAGTCTAATTCAAGTTGTGTCAGAATAGTTAGTGTGATCCGATCTGAAAGGCCCAAAGCTATGGTGAGTCTCTCCCCTTTGCAGCAAGCAGGGGACAGGTTGGGTACCAGGCACGGAGAGAAGGGGCACCCCGAGAGCCACATCTGCCCCTTTGTCTACTGCCTGGGAACACGGAGGACCCACATGGAATCACGGTCAGCCTGGCCAGAGCACCAGAAAAGGTCTGCAGCTTCCCAAGAAGAAGTGAGTCAGAGCTGCACATGGTCAGCTGCTGCAACCTCAGAAGCTTCCTGAGCCCTTCAAGAACTAAATGCCTGTCAGCCAGGCCAGATCCTCCTACAGGCCAATGGCTGAACACGAGACTCCCAGTCTCAACAGTGGTCACATGAAAAAATTCCCAGACATGCCTGATTAGACAGCTTGCTGTCCCAGGTATCCAGGTCTGAACCAGGAGAATCTTGAGCTCACAGCCTGTCTGGGTAACTTAGTGCTTTTTTACAAAGGGATAGGAATGTTGCTCAGTGGCAGGGTCCCTGTCAATCATGCTCAAGACCCATGGCTCACTCCTACCTAAGGGACCCCTTCGCCACCAGTGCACACACACACAGGCTCTGGTCTGAGACTGTACAGGGGACACAGTGAGAAGACAAGAGAATGGAGCATCCGATCCTGCCAAGCAGCCCCAGCCAAGCCTCTATGCTGCACTTAAAACCTCAACCGGCTGATCTAAAAAGAGGACCAAGACGCCAATCCCGCAGCCTGTGCGGCTGCCAGAGGCTCACTCTGCAGCAGGCTCGGGAGGCTGCAGAATTATGGGGAACACCATTTCACAAACAACAACAGCTTTGCCGTGATCCAGAATCATCCACACAGAGAGGGCGGTGGGCAGGGAGATTCCCCTCTTTGTGGCTGGAGTCCTACACCCCAGGGACAGCAAGGAGGGGAAGATGGCCAAGCAAACGGCACAACCCCAGCACCCACCAGCCTCCTCCACCTCACACTGACACTTTCCTTGGAGATGGGGACTGACCAGAGACAGGCTCTGTGGAGGGCTCAGAGTGGCCAGAGATGCCACAATGATAAAAGTAAGCAACAGGGCAGAGGGCCCAGGAGATAGCTCGGGCTTTAAGAGTGATGATCACAGAGATGCACTACTACCGTCTAACAGGACCGTGCGCCATCCAGAAGCACACAGAGAAAGGCACAGGCTGGGAGAAGGTGGAGGGCGGGGCTGACAGACAACCAAGGCGGCGGGAGGAGGAGGGGGGTGGCCTGAGAGGCACAGAAGGTGTCCAGGGTGGAGGCAGTGCTCCCTGGACCACCTGAAGGATGGAATCCCACACCCATTCAGCCTCACAGATGACATGCCCACAGCGAGCCCAGAGTGAGTGCTAAGATGTCTTCATACTAGAACACTGACCACAACAGTGCCTGGGACCCAGAACCTAAGAGTCAGCGGGTGGGAGGCCATGCAGACACAGGCAAGGACCAAGGTGTCTATGCACTTGGCTCTGCTGCTCACTGCTTGAAACCTAAAACAGAAGTGGCAAGGGGCCTTAGTGAGGTGATCTGGGTGAAACCCTCCTAACCCATAGAGGTGGAGAGCACTCACAAGTTTGTCCTCTGGCCTCCATTGGGGCACCATGTTATACATATGTCAGCATAAACAGAGACAATTAATAATAATACCAACAATAATGCCTGAAACTATCCTAATGTGATACAGCTTGAGAAAAATAAAAACAATCACCATGGTCCTGCTTTGATGAGATGCCTTGAACTCCAGACTCAGCTGGAATGGGAACCAGAATTACAGGCCTGGCCAGACAGCTCTACATCCTGAAGGCCATGGGGCAATGCAAGAGCAAATGAGTGACAGGATGGCTAGTCAGCCATGCTCACCCTACAGTGCAACCACTGCGGGTGTGCTGCAGGAGAAGATCAGGTACCTCCCATCACAACTTCCCGTGACTCCACAGTCACTTGACCAACAATCAAAAAGTCCATAATATGTGTGCCTCTCAGCCTCAGGCTGTGCGGTGCACAGGCACTTCCTCCTCCAGCATGCTCTTCCCATGGCTGCACTGAGGGTGAGCAGAGTCGATCACAGGAGGCATCACCCAGGCCTGATCATACCCATCAGACAGAAGATAAATAAAATCCAAGTCAAAAGACACCATTAAAAGCCCCCAGAAGGAGCTGGAGAGATGGCTTGGGGGTAAGAGCGCTTCCTGCTCTCAAGGAGGACCCAAAGTGACCTCCCAGCATTCCCGTCCAGAGACTCACGGCTGTCTGGGAGGTCAGATGCTGCGGGCTCCCTCAAATACTCCCACTCACGTGTTCACCCACACGCTCAAAACATAACTAAAAATAAGTCTTTCAAAAAGAGCACACACCGTGAGTAGAAAATTGCCAGGAAGGAAAATCCAATGCCATGTCAGATTTTTAGTGTAAAATCTATAAAACTTGCTGTGAAAAATTAAAGACCATCTCAATAAATGAGGGATGGTTAATGTCACTTATAAAACTAAACAACACTAAGATATGATTTCTTCCCAAAATGATTCATAAACTCATTGCAGTTTGTATTGTATCCCAGCAGCGTTTTGTGAGAGGTATAAGGGACCTAGAGATCTGGGGGAGTACTCGCTTAATTATTTATCTATCCCGGGAATGGAAGCCAGGGTCTTATTCGTGTTAGGCAAGCATTCTGCTTGAGGAATTCATTGGGCTGCCTGTGTATGAAGAGCACAAAACAAAATTTTTAAGATTTATTTGTGTGTGTGTGTGAGTGAGAGAGAGAAGGGGGGGAGAGAGAGAGAGAGAGAGAGAGAGGAAAAGATTGATGGACCCCCTGGAGCTAGGATTACAGGCAGGTCCAGCATCCTAGTGAGGCTGCTAGACCTGAACCTGGGTCCTCTGGAAAACAGCCAAAGCTCTTAATGCCTAAGTCATCTCTCCAGCCCCCTCTTTTCTACTTTATTGTTTACTGGGGGAGGCCTCCATGACATGCTTGTTAGTCTGAAGCGTCCGGTCAGTTCTCACCTTCACCTTTGTATGTGTGTTCCCGGCACTGAGGTCGTCACCAGGTTTGACAGTAGGCACCTTTGTCAACAGGGTCCCTCATCAGCCACTTACCCGGCTTCTTATATGAGTCTTGAAGGTCACACTCAGATCCTGGCACTTCACCTCTTTAGTCATTTTTCCAACTACCCCCCTGGGTAACTTTTCATGTTTTATTTTGCAGTGGAGTCTTTCTAGCTTGCTTAGACTTGGACTATGTGGCACATGGTGACCTAGAGCAGGAAGCCGGGCTCACAGGCCTGGGCCACTGCAGCGAAGGAATTGTAAAGAACAACTGACGTGGAAGATCCGTGAACAGATATCCACACTGAAAGTACAAGTTCAGACTGGGTCGCACCGGCAGACAGACGCAAGGAGCTGACAGTATAGATTCTGCAGCAGCCCACTAAGGACCAGCCAAAAGATGCCCCCCCCCCAACCATCCATGAGCACAGCCATTCAGCAGCAGATCACGGAAAAGAGAACAAGCCTGGGCACCTGTTTCATATCACACTCCGAACCCAATTCCAGACGCCTGTCAGATGCGAGCATGAAAGGTGAAACCATAGACTGCTTGGAGGAAGCTGGGAGATCTCTTTAATATCTGCCTGACTTCAGTCGGGAGAGATACTTAATCAAGACGCCCAGAGTGCCAGCAGAAAGAGAAAATCGATACACTGCACTGCAATTAAAATGAAGAACGCCTGTTCACCTGCACACCCAGTGCAGTGACGAGCGTGGAAAGGCATGCCACAGGTGACGAGGGTCCCGTCTCCCAGCGAGGGGCTATTCCCAGAATCCACAATCCCTGCTCATCCCTAGGGAAAGCTGAGAGGCCAAAGATGTATTAGTGTGAATCTAGAGGATGAGAATGGCCTCATGCTCCTGGCAGCATGCAAGCAGAACCCTTACCAGGTACTCAGGTGGCGGCAGGTGGTCTGCTAACCAAAGAAAGTCATGGTCAGCCAAGGCCAGAGCGGTCAGTCATAGCACTCACTGTGTGCAAGTATGTACACAAAAGCATCAATTCATTCATATGATAGAACACTGACATGCAATGGAAAAACCACACAACTCCGGCTCCACACAAGAGCAACACAAATCTCACTGAGAATAACAGAAACTAGCCATGAAAAGCAGGGCTCCGTGACTCCATTAATGTCAATCCAGGGCTGGGTCCCTGGAGAGAGAAGAGCATAGGTGTGTGCGGGGCGGGGAGGAACAGCCTGCCTCAGTCTTTTCCGCACTGCAATGCATACATGCAGCTGTCAGTGCAAAACCTGCTGGGAAGGAGGAGCACACAGCAGAGCAAGGCACAGTGGCCACAAGTGCCTGGTATCATCATGTTTCAGACAATTCCACAGCACAGCCACACAAAGACCAAAAGTGCACCAGATGAAAATGGATGGGCTCACCATGGCATAGTCACCTCATGGTCACTGACGTGATGGTGAAGGAGCTCTATCACTGAGGACAGACTTCCAAAGCACAGCGCTGTGACAAAGGCAAAGAGGCCACAGACACTGGACCAGTAAAACACACAAGGGGAAAGCTAATATGCATGCTGAGCACACACGGGGACCCTAAGGCGCCCTACTGAGCACCTACACTGCTCAGCTGGGTTAGCAGCTCCTCATAGGGCTTCTGCTTCCTTCCCATGGAACCCTAAGAGTTCACAACCACCCTGCCTCTAGAACGTTCTTCGCAAGCATGTGCCTTGAAGTAAAGGGTGTGAGGCAGGGCAGAGGGGCGCTGGAGTCCCACTTGACTCCACACCCACCATCCATGCAGGTGAGTAGGACGGGACCTGGTGACCCAGGGAGCTGCCCGCTGGCAAGGGGCTCATCTGCACACAGGGTCATGCTCAGTGCTGGATCAGAGGAGATGCTGTACCTGTTAGAGAGTAGAAAGCTAGCAATGCTGGGTACGCATATAGTAAATAAGAATGGAGTGGACATCAGTTTCCTTCATTGTGTATGTGAGTACAGGCTCGTGGCCTCTGACCTGATGGCAGCATTTCAGCAGGGAGAAAATCAAATATTCAGTAAGATGGGCTGCATGAGCCTATCTGTCCAAGCGCCACACCCTCAGACATAGCACCCATTCCCTGCCCACAGTCCCTCCAGGGCCACGGAAACCCACAACTGCCTGTGCTCTCCAGCCCTCACGGGAGCAGTCTGTAAATCACACCATGCCACATACTAGAGAACGAGTCACAGCCCTTGCAGGTTAAGAGTGGAGGGATCTCAGGCCTCAGGGCTGACTAGAATCCCTCCTGTCTGCTGCTAGCTCATTAAAGTACTAAAATGTGGCAGGTACTGTGGACAAGGCTGCTACTGGCCTCTGGGGACTGATGCCATGTTGGCTCCACTGCCATGGGTGGTACTTCAGGGCCCAGTGCCAGCCTGTTCATGATTCTGTCACAGCAGAGATCTTGAGACAATGGAAACCTGAGGTCTGTGAAGAGTCCTGTCTCAGAGGACATTTCACGGGAGGGAACGGTTCAGTCTCCCAGCAAGCACACAGGACAGATAAGCCCTCTCCTCCTAAGAAACTTACTCCAAGAACTTCCTCACACTGTGCAGCAAGAGCAGGTACAAACCACTCGCCATCCAGAGTGCAAAGGCCAGGGCTGTGGAGATGGCTCTGCTGCTAACGTGTTCGCTTTGCAAGGACAAGGACCTGAGTTAGAACCCAAGGACCCATACAAACAATCCAGATGCAATGGGTCATGTTTGTAACCCTAGAGCTGGGGAGGGTGAGACAAGAGGATCCCGGGGACTTGCCATCAAGGCAAACCCATTTGGTAAGTTCCAGCAAATGAGAGTTTCTGTCTCAAAAGACAAGGGCTCACAGGCTCACCTCTGCCTGATCATGCCTCTGTGTACCTCCAGCCCACCCTCCGCTGGATGTGGTCCTGTCCAGCTGCTGCACAGCCCTGGCGCTCTGCCTTGGCATCTCCTCCAAGGAGTCTCTTCAGCCTGCTTCTCATTTCAGTTTACAGTGCTTGACATGCTCGGTGTTGTCTCACGACCTTTATTAAGCAGCTCTGGTGAAGGGGTTAATTGTTGCTGATAGTGAAGAGTGTAATTACCTTGGTAAAATATCATGACTATTTTAAGCAATTGAAAATTGGCTTCTGGCACTTGGTGAACACAAACCATTTTCCTATTTGAGGCCCGCTATTTCCAGTGTGCACTGATATTCTACTCCATAGTTGCAGAATCAGATTTATAGAATATAAGCAAGATTTTCATTTTCTTTTTTTTTCCTTTTTTTTTCCTTCTTTATTTTGTATTTATCAAAAAAAAAAAAAAACAGTAAAAAGAATTTAAAATGCGGAAGAGTTAACAATAACTATACAGAGGATAAGCCTTCTACTTTTCTAATTTGGTCCTCAAAGTTGCCAGGGTATCAGTCACTAGAAAACAGGTCTAGAAAGAGGTTACTTGCTGGACCTTTGGTGGTCAGTCCCATCTTTGCATCACGGTAGCTGCAGAGGTCATTTGGTTGCCATGGTGGAGTTATGTCTTAGGATCCCTCAAATTGTTGTAGTAGTCCTAGGTGTGTGTGTGTGTGTGTGTGTGTGTGTGTGTGTGTGTGTGTGTGTGTAAAAATCAGAAGACAGCTTGTAGGAATTTTTTCTCCTTCCTCTTCCATGTAGGATCAGCACAGATTGTCAGGCTTTGCAGCGGCTTTCATAGGGACAGTCAAGAGTGAATATTCCCCCACTACAGGTAAGGCAGGCTGGAGTCCAGCATGGCCAGGCCAGGCTCTTAGGAGGCAGGCACATTATATTGTGCCTGTGAAATCACATGACAATGCCCTGGGTAACTCAGCAGACCAGTCTAATGAATAGTCTCATTATGCCGGCCGGCTAGCAAGTCAACCTCCTGTATCCCAGGGCTAGGAAGGCGATGGGCATCGATCCACTGAATCTATCTCGGAGAGACAGCTGGTATAGATAATCAGTCAGTGTTGAGTAATCAATAGCCACCTCCCTGCTCATGCAGAGTGAGGCCAGTTTGAACCAGAGACCCACCATCTTTCCCTCTTCAGAGAGAAGAGTAGACATTTCCTGACATGGAAGCACCTGATGGGAACATCAAGGCCAGAGGCACACGCGTAGGACACCAGACACAAGCCCCACAAGAGCTGTTCAGGGCATCATGAGGGCTCAACATAGGCCACACCGCATCATCATCATCATCTTCATCATCCTCATGATCATCATTGCCAGCAAGCCTCACTGTCACCTAAGTCCAAGCCTGAAATAAAGCCCAAACAGCTACAGAGTTCACAGCAGCTCTGGTAACACAGCATGGGTCACAAGAGCCATGGAGTAACTCAACTGACTAAAAATAAATCCCAACCACATGGGAAATAAATGTGGGAATGCTATAGAACCCAGCCCACAAATACACTCAACCCATGTGGGTGTACGCATTTGGGAACACTATGGACACACACCCAGATCAGACCACTAACTTCTCCAGAAAGCAGACAAAACAGCTGTGGCCCCAGAATGATTGGTGTGGCTGAGGGCTCTGCCTCTTTCCTACTGCACTGTCAAAGCTGAAGGAGACAAAAGGCTGTGACAGATGGACAAGCTTTGGACATCAAGAGACTGGGAGTTTCTCTACCAGGCAGGCTGGAAGCATGGAACACATATGTGCTGACTCAGTCTCAGCCTGGACAATCCACAGGCAGCCTCATCTCCTGGGCCAGCACTGTGGAGCCTCCGTGGGCAGGGACCTCAGTGCTGGGCCTGCAGGATGCTTCAGGTGGCTGCTGCAGTAATGCCTGTGTGGAACTCTGTAGGGCACTAGGATGAGCTCAGGACCATCCCACCGAGTTGACTTCTGCGGAGTCTGGCAATGATTCTGAGATCACAGGGAGTAGTTAGGTCCCAGCCCCGACCTCTCTCTCTCTCTTCATCACAGTAAGTCTGGAGGTTCTGGGTCATGGGACACAAGCATGTCATCCACTAAGTCTATTGAGCAGATCCCGTCCCCACGCGGCTCTCTAGGATCTCCCACAGCCAGCTCTGTCTTCTCACGCCACCAGTCCTGTGGTGAGCTGTCCTTGGGCCAGCAGACCCAGGCATCTGCTACCTTCTGCCTCCATGTAACTGCATGTTGGCATCCACGGTAGCTCTGTGACAGCCTTCGGTCTTGAACCATGGCTCCAAGGACATGGGGCCAGCTCTCCTCACATGCTCTGTTAAACAGTAAATCCTCTGGGTCTTCCCCTAAGCCTCATGCCCGACAGCTCCTCCATGTCGGTGCACAGCAGTGTTTGTCTTTGTCACGGCTGGTAAGTGTGTGGCTGAAGGCTCTGCCTCTTTCCTACTGCACTGTCAAAGCTGAAGGCCGTGACCATGTGGCTTCACACTGACAGGCACTGGGCAGGAAAGGATGATGCTGAGGCCCAGAAGAGAAGCCATGCCAACACTCTGAGCATCTTCTTGGCCAAGGGACAATCCTGGAACTAAGCAGCTATCAGAGGACACTCTAGCTACCTCTCTGCCTGGGCCATCTTCAGACCTGGAGAGAGGACTCAGCCTGCTCCCAACCGAGATGGCACACCTCAGGCTGCATGAGCCACCCTGGGAAGAAGTGTTTGAGGCCGACACAAATGTCAGGTTTCCTTTTCTGAGCCTCTGGGGGACTGGCATGGGGCTGTCAAAGAATGGCTCGCTCAGGGTACCATCCTAGCCTAGAGATAAAGCAGCTAAGAGTCAGCTTTTCAAATGGCACTACCAAGCATAGAGCTGCTCACACACATCCTGCATCTTCTGGGTACACCAACTTCTTAGGCCTTGTGCCCATAGCCCATCAAGGTGAGGGTGGGCCCCTAGCCAGCAAACTGGACTCCTTACTCTCGTGTACCAAGGGACAGATCCAGTTTGTCCTTCCTTGTGCTCTGAAAGCCCAGAGTCCATTAGATGCTCTAAATGGCCCTCTTTAGGAACGTCCACTCACACTTGAAGACTTCAGAGTACCATGCGAGACTTCAGAAGCCTTCGGGCCAGAAGTCTGAGAGAGGTCGGGGCACTGGGACGAGTGCGTCACTCTGCTGGGAAGCGCAGTATTTGCCTTGTGCACCTGAAGAACAGTGGCCATCCTCACAACATGCCGGGATGCTGGACAGGCAGGAAGGCTGATTCCCACTGAGGAAGCCATGCCATAGGAACACTCCCCTGGGCCACTGCACCAGGCCAGGTCAGGACACACAGAAAAGTGAGCCTGGGAGACTGATTTTGATCTTGTGTTTTGAGAGGCTCAGGGCACAGAGGCCACGCTGGTCTTCAATTCACTACCTCCTTTCTTGCCTCAGTCTCCTAAATTCTAGGATTATGGTTGGATGCTGCCACTTTGGCCTCTGAATGACTCTTTGTGTCATTCAAAAGACTGTCCTTACGTCAGGACTAAGAGCACACACCTAAATGAACAGCCTGTCACTGGGGAAGGCCAGTACTGTGCCTAGCCTGTGGTCCAGCAGATGTGGGCTGCCTGCTGGAGATGTGAGGCATGGACCACAGGCAACAATGTGCAGCTTCACAGAGGTCTGGAAAAAGATGGGCGGTCAGAGAGAACGGGCCAGGCGTGGGCGCGGTGGAACCTGGTCACGCTGTGTGAACTGTACCTTAGTCAGCAGCAGGATGCGTTTCTGGAGCCTTCGGGCCAGCGCCTCGTGTGTCTCCCGCTTCTTCCTCTCCTCCAGCAGCTGCACGCTGACCTGCCGGACTTCATCCTGGAGCAGCTGCTGAGCCTTCTCCAGACCCCGGGCACTGCATAGAAGGCAAAAGGGGGGAGCCATGAGGACTGATGTGACCATCCCCCAGGACTGGGACATCTCCCCCACTGTGTACCCAACAGGGGCGTCCTAAAATAGAGCTGCACGTGCAAACACCTCGCTGTCGTTTCCTCGCTCCTGAATAGCTACTTAGTGCCTTTCAGGAGGTTCTGGATTTCAAAGACGCGCAGGGTGATCCCAGAACATGGTGCAGAGGGGAGGGAAGAGCAACTCCACACACAATGGGAAAGATTGTCAGCCACAGGCTCTTCAGGACGGCACTTCTGAATGAGCTAAATTGCCAGCGCAAGCACTTCCCATGTGAGTCACAGTCTGCACAGATGTGCTGCACAGGGGGGTGTGCAGCACAGTCCCCACAGAAGGCAGGCACTGGGCAGGAAGACTTTCTGAAGGAGAAAGTCCTGCCTCACTCGGGGTGCTAGGCATGCCTGTGAAGACAGATGCCAGGACATTCT
>PVIH01012472.1:32466-63475 GCA_004025045.1 Sigmodon hispidus
GCAGGGGCTCTACCACTGAGCCACACCCCAGCCCCTCACTGGGGGATTCTAAACATGTACTCTGGCACTGGGCTACATTTTAAGCCCTCATTTTATCTTTTACTTTAGGACAGTATCTTACTAAGTTTACAAGGCTGAACTTCAGTTTGTAATTTTCTGCTTCAATCTCTGGGAAACCAGAATTACAGACTGTGCCACCAAGTCTGGCTTCCTTTTACAATATATGCTCCCCTACTGCACCCCTGTAGCTGCCCTGGCTTGGTCACTGCCCCCCTGTGTCATCACAGCAGCCCTCTTTAGTCAGTTGTCTGTGAACATCAGAGGCCCAGGTCTCTGGGCCGAGACCTCTAAAGGCTGCTGGCCACTCCCAAGCTGACCTTCAGCATCTAAGACCCTCCGAAAATCCTCTTTCTACTACCTCCCAACTCCACCAGTCCCACAGATGTGCAGTGCAGCCTCTGCTGCCACTGGTCCTTCAAAGGACATGGCAAGCCTCAGAACAGCAAGGGCCGGGATCTCACCAAGTACCCAAATGGTGCCCCTCCCATGTGCCCTGGGCTCCAGCCCATCCTTATGACTGCATGTGGGGAAGGACAAGGCCACAGGAAAGAGAGCCAGGTCGGATGACAGGAGTGGCTGGGGAAGGACCAACTAACCCGACCAACCCCACCACCTGAGATGGCACACCTCAGGCTGCATGAGCCACTGACAGCACTGTGTGCTGTCAACAGCAGAGACCTTTCAGGGAGGAGGGTCAGTTGATAGACACTTGCTTTACAAACATGAGTACCTGAGTTTAGATCTCCAGTACCCACACAATGAGCTGGGCATGGTAATACACACCTGCAAGACCAGGGATGTTAGGAGAGATGTGAGGCAGAGACAGGCAGATAGACCTTGCAAGCTTGCTGACCAGCCCTCGACTTCTTGATCATGTCCCAGGCCAATGAAGGACCTTGTCTCAAGCCAAAAGTGGATGGTGCCCAAGGACTACACTGGAGGTTATTCTCCTCCCTCCACATATGTGCCATGCATATGTGGATCCTCACAAAAATAGCCAAGCAGGTGGGCAAACACACACATGCACGCTCACACAAACACGCACACTTTCCCTAATACACAGGCAGAGCTATCAGGTGACATCTGTAACACTTATGCAATGTGACCATGACCAGAACACTGCAATTACTTTTAAAATGTACAAGCTGGGGGTGGGGCCTGTAAGAGACACCTGCAGCCCACATCACTCCTGCATCCAATTATTTTTGTTTGCTTTGATTACACCATTTGAAGAAAATCTGAATTCACAAGGGCGGGAGATAAGGCTTCTGTCAGGTGGACACCCCTGCAAATATGTCTATTTCACAAGTGAGTGAATATAGGGTTTTGTAAATTATAACTTCATAAAATCATTTAAACAAGCTCAAGTGCAATTTGAAAGAGAATGAAAGTCAAACATTTATGAGTCTTCAGAGGGGCCTTTGATGCCCTTGGTCCTGCAAAGTGTCAAAGGGAACCCTGCTCCAGGCCATCAACAAAACCACAGAAAACAGAGCCAGCCACGTAACATCAAGGGCATTGGCTGGGCTTCAGTTGTGCAATTTCAAGAAGCCTTGTGCTGTCCCCTGGCCCCACTGAAAAGCAGCCGGCTGCCACCTGCACCCTAGGTGTGTCACAACCCCCAATCTAAAGCAAGAGCTAATATTCATGGGAAACAGGCCTATAAAGGGGCTATTTTGAGTTCCAGTTCAATTGAAAACTATTCATAGACCAATTTAATAATCAAGGACTGTGAAATCGACTCTTGAATCGTTGGATTCAGGTGGGGAGGTTCACAAGCACCTTAAATCACTGCTCCAAAGTGGGTAATTTAATTAGAACGGCAGCATTTGCTCTGCTACTTAAGAGCCAAGCACACAAAGACAGACACGTGGCAACGCAACTTTTCAGGTGATGGTGTACACACAGGCAGGGTGGACCTGGGGGTCTGGGACCACTCTGATAAGCTGTCCTCAGCATGGGGCTCAGGGGAGTCTTGCAGAAAGACTTCCAAATCCAAGGTTGGAATTTGGAGACGGCATTCCCCTCACAGCTACCCAGGGTCTTGCCCATGCAGAACAGCTGGAAACAACCCCCAAACCATACTATAGCAGCTGCTTTGCTGGGACTCTGAGGACCAGGGCTCAGTGTATCGGAATCAGGCAACAGGACTGAACACCAAGAAATCTGTCTCAGGTCTCAGCCAGCCACCAACCTCTACTTTGCAGCTAGGCTCTGCTACCTAAGAAGGCAAAGACACAGTTACACAATCTCAGCCCTGCACCTAGGTCAGCATGAACACCACAGCCACTGTAGGCCTTGGACAGAGATGTGTGCACCATGGTACCACAGGAGGTGGTGGGGTCTTAAGGGTGTGAGGAAACCCATGTTGTAAAATTTCAGATTATAAAGAAAACTTGTCTTTCCTTCCCCACAGCACTCCTTCCCAAGAAGAAAAGACTCCTCTTGGGGATATTAGGCATGTAACCAAGGCCTCATAGATGCTAGGCAGGCACTCTACCACTGATCCACAGCCTTCCCTCATCCTCATACCCACCTCCCCTGCAGAAGGACCCTCTATGCTCACCTGTGCAGACCAGAGGTCCACGTCAGGATGTCTTCCTCAGTCTCGCTCTACTTCATTTACTTTATTTTCTGAGACAGGGTCTCTCACTAAACCTGTGGCTCAATGCTTTGACCAGGCTAGCTGGCAAGTGGGGCCCTAGAATGTGTCTGTCTCTGCCCAACACGGGTAGAGCATTGCCTGGCTCTATGTGGGCTCTGGAGACGGGGATTCAGGTCCTCGTTCTCGTGTAGCAGGAGCTTTACTCAGTGAGCTGGCCCAGTCCCCATACGTGGTCCTAGAGAAGATGAAATGCACAGACAACAGGCCGGACAACAGGCCCTAAGGTCAGTTCCCCAGGCGGAACAGGTTCCCAGATCTCCTACAGGACAGCACTGGAAACCGCAGTTCAGAGCATGGCAGAGAGAGGGCACTCCAGAGCACCATCTGCAGAACTTCAATGAAGCCCTGAGCTCAAGGATCAACAGGCTGGAATCCTCCCGGCTCCGCCCACACACACCTGGTGCAAGGCTCACAACATAAGGTGCTGCTAAACAGGCGTTCATCACCCACCAGGTGACTATAAGGTAACACAAATCCAACAGGAAGTAGCAATGCCTTCGGAGACTGCAGGGCACCAGTACCTGAATGGGGAGAGGGGCAGGGGCTGGTGTCTGAGTGTAGCAGCCATCACAGACCTGCTTCAGATAGTATACAGGAGGAAGGTGATGGGGAGCTCTCAGGTGAGTCGGGCAGGCACAGCGTCCTGTGCACTCCTCTGCCACCTGCTGCAGGCTAACTAGGTGCCATCTGGCATGACAAACATGGGCTGCAGGTCCAAGAAGCGCAAAGCTGGACCACTGTTGTCTAACTGGCAATGACAGAGAACAGAAGCAGTGAAGAATGGAGAGCTGGTCCACAGTGCGGTGGATGAAATGAACTAACTACCTGCGGGCACAGCGGGTGTCAGATGTGTGGGACACTCGAGACAGAGGGCAAATGGCTCTTATATCCAGGGTGCACTCACTCTGTGTGGAAATGGGAGTTGGCTATGGGGCTCAGAGTCCTCAGCCAGAAGGCAGTGATGAACGAGAGCAAGGAGAAAATACTTCAAGAGGAAGGAAGGAAGGAAGGGACCCAGCAGCCCTCCCACAGGTTCCTTGGGCTACAGAGGTGAGCAGAAGATGGATGGGCTCCAATGGGAAAGGGTCTAGAAATGCTGGGTCCTGCTTAGAAATGGGAAGCAGTGCAGCAACAGGAGGATATTCCCTACCCAGGAGCTGAGTCCATGGCGGGGATGGGTTGGCAAGCTCCTGGGCAAGTCCCATGGCGAGGACATGGACCTCAGACAGACAAACACAACAGTACAAGGGCTGCAATACAATGTCCAAATAGGATCTGGATGCTCACAGTCAGGTTTCTCAAGCCACGCCTACCAGCTGACCCTAGACACCCAGACATGCCTGAATGCAGAGATGCAGGGTTCCTCAAGTTGAAAAGGGACCTCTGCCGCTGTGCCCACAGGCCCTATGAGAGCCTCGACAGCTGGAAGAATCTGAGCAATTTGGTCCCAACACAGATAGAGCCCCATCAGTTCCTGGGATGGCTGGTTCTGTCTTGCTCTCCCTTTACCCCCAGGGAGGTTCTCTCCATTCAACTCAAGCCTTTCTTCCCAGGAAGAGAAGAGAAAGCTCATAAAAAATTAAAGCTCTCACTCCACGGCGCGCTGAACTCTGAGGGCAGCGGCATTTCCACAAACCTCTGGGACTTCAGAGCGAAGCTCTTGGTGCTTCAAGGAGAAGCTGGAGCGTGTTTATCGATCGCTGCCTTTCTGAGGCACATCTGCTGAGAGAATGAGTCCAAGCCTTTGAGAGCCATCTTTGGATGTGGCGGGCCACTGCCGCTCACTTTCATGTGAGCTTCGTCAGAAACCCATGCCTAAGAATATCTACTTTCAAGGAACCAGGCAAGGCCAGGAGACATTGCAGAGCGGCGGGAGACATTTTAACAACCTTCTCCAAGACACCAAGACAATGCTGCATCCAGCTCTTCCTTGCCTGATCTAGCGTTTCAAAGTCCAGGGGCCTGCCTTCCCCAGCTCAAACCCAGAACCCACACTCATGTAGCAAGAAAGTATGCCTGAATCACCAGACCCTGTGGGCCCCCAAACACTGTGGCACCACAGAGCGGTTCTGAGAAGAGCCATGTTTAGTGCCCAGCTGAGAGAGGGGCCATGTACCAAGTCACGGTGTGTCATGCACATCATACGGTGGGTTGCGCACAACAAGCTGATGAGCTCACTAAGAAGCTGGCTCTGGCAGCAGGGATGGGCCCTCCCTCTCCTGCCTCAGACCCAAACATGTCTACCTGCAAATATCCTTTGAGACCTCTTGTCTGGGCTGGCCCATCTAACCCCGTGACAGTTTAAGTGTAAAAATATCACATCCTTGAAAACAGCTGAAACCATTTTCAATAGAAGTCACTGGTGTTTATCCATGGGGAATTCCAGCTGCCTCAACTTCCCCTAATTGGTGTCTGCTGGATATATATTGTGCACACCCAATTGGATAATGTTTGTTATCTATCATCTATTGCTTGCTTTTGTGTATGTGTTGGCTTGCTATATACTTAAGAAAGTCACTCATTCAGAACCACACTACACAGAATGCAATGCTGGAGCGCCGCCTGGTGCAGAAACACACAGTGTATTCATGTGTCTACACAGTCATGAACAAACCCAGGTTCTAAGTTTAAAACAAAAACCCTGAAGGCTGGTGATGCAGCTTAGTCGGCCAGCAGAATGCTTGCCTAGCATGCTCAAAGTCCTGGGTTCCCCAGCACTGAGTACACAGGCGTGGCATTGACATTGAGGAGCTGGAAGGAGGAGGTCAGAATCCAGATCATCCTTGGCTATGGAGCAAACTCAAGGTGAGCCTGGGCTCTGTGAGACCCTATATAAAAAAATAAGCTGGGCAGTGGTGGCACACACCTTTAATCCCTCTGGACGCCCGAGGCAGGTGGATCTCTGTGAATTCAAGGCCAGCCAGGTCTGTGTAGATAAGAACACCTCTGAGGTAAGTGGCATCTCTCCTGAGGACTGATGTGAAGGTCACTGTGAAGCCCCAATCCCCAACATGCCAGTGCTGGGAGGAGCCTGGACAATGAGGAGAGAGCTCCCATGATGGGATGAAAGGCCTTGGACAAGACCCTCAGGAGCTGACACAGCAGCTCTCCTCAGACACACACCTGCCCGTACTTTGACCTCAACCACCTGGTTCCAGAACCATGAGGAAGAAAAGAGGTAATCTAGGAGCCCTAACTACAACCGAGTTGTAATAGGAGCCCGAACCACTGGGGTAACCCTGTTCTGTAACACATGAGGAGAGATGTCACACAGCTGGCCACCTCAGAGCCTTTCTGGATAGCCATACATGAGTAGCAGTGGTTCCCTACAGGTTATGATAATGGAATTCTGTGTGCACAGTGAGTTTTTTCTGTAATTCATCTCTTTCATAAGATTAAAAAAAAAAAAAAAGTAAAATTTTATTCAAACCCTACAGCACCTTTATTCTTGGAGGGCTGAAGAGCACAGATCAAAACCTGCTAACACAAACGATTTCTAACCTTGAGCTTTGTGAATGAGTCAATGCGGATCTAAGCTGCTGAGTCACCTCTGGGAAGCCTCTGTGTCTGCATCAGGAGGACTGGATGCTGCCCTCCCTGGGCATGATGCCTGGCCCGGTCAGCAGCACTGACCTAAGACATCCAGGTCAGGTGGAGCTAAGCCATCACTAGGAACCTACAAGGCCCTAATCACCACTCCTGTGTCAAGAGAATATGCAAGACCATAGCTGAGGCCTCTGAGCAGGGCCGCTGAGGTGCAGTCACCTATGGTCTCCATACCATGTGCACAGAGCAAAAATGGGGAGCATGCCCCTGTTTCCTCCCAGCCTCTTGGAGAAATCTCTAAAAGCTGAAAATTCCAGAAATTTTGCTTGTCCAGTGAATGAAGAATTAAGAGGGCCCACTCAGAGGCAGGAGGACTAGAGCTATGGCCCCAGAAGTGGATGACCGGGAAAGGCCCACTGATAAGCCAGTAAATTAGCCCTACAGTCTGTATATGGCCCCATCCCTAGGCCTGCCCCATACTATTAGGGTAAACCCTGACAGAGCCAAAGAGTGTCAAGATGTGATAGTCATCCAGTGGCCACCATCATACGGTGAACATCATCATGTCAGAATATCATGGTACTCTCAAATAATGGGCTAGATCATGGGGCCCTGCCTAACAACAGAGCTTTGTGACGAGGATACTTGCACCATGGTACAAATGGCGGGGGGAGAGCAAGGGTGCTGGGGAGCCCCCTTCTGAGGAGAGGCCAGAGGAGAAAGAAGTGGGGCTTTACAAAAGATGGAGAAACAGAAGAGAAGCAGCTGGAAACCCTGCACTCAGAGCCACCCTCCGTGGGAAGGTTGGAAGAATCTCAACAGGCTAAGTCACCACTCAGGAGAACCCTCCAAACAGCCAGGTGATTAAGGCTTACCTCTGGTAGGCATGGTCTTAGGGGAAAAAGCAAACAAATGAGAGCTAGATATTCAATAGAAGGGGTGGAAGAAATAATCTCCCCACCACACACACACACACCAGCCAAGGAAGGATAAGGCCGCATCCTAGGTGGCCACTGGTTGTCTATTCCCAGCTACCTCTAGAAAGGAATGTCATTTCTAAAAGACTTTCTACAAAGAAAAGACCCCAGCACAGAGGGCAGTACTGGAAAGTACTCCCAGCATCAGGGCAAAGTGGCCACACCTCCATCACTGAGTCTGCAGACAGATAGGATGTCCTGTACTGTCCCCATGACCTTATCAAAGGGCGGGCAAGGTCCTGCTGGTGAAACAATGTTCCCGGCACACTGTTGGGAAGTCTTCAATGAACTGAACCCTGAGGACATTTAGATGTGGAAGAAGCCTCAAGGAGGCCATGTTAGCATGTCTAGCCTGAGCCATGAGGTGGCTCTGGAAGTTTTAGGAGAAGCAGGGATCAGAAAAGCAGGAGGAAACAAGTGCCAGCCTGCCCTGGTTGTGGGGCAGCCTGATGCAAACTCAAAGGAGCCAAAGATTCCCCAGCGCCCTGGACAGCAGGGCTCAGCATGGCACATGGCTGTCTGTATTTTCTATATCAATTCCATTTCTTCAAAACCTCTAAGGATTATTATACATTTTTCTGACACCCACTCACCTCACCCCAAAATCACAAAACCACCAAACTACAGAGACCAACCAGAGCCTGGAGAAAGCAGAGATTTGAGGAACCCAACCACAGGCCAGGCCAGGGAGCTGGGGAGGAAGCCGCCTGGACTCTGGCCACTGAGCACACTGCCTGTGATGAGCGCTGTTCCTAACGTCTCATCAATTCCAATCACCAAATTCAATTTGCATTCCCAGATAAACAGAGGCCACCAGTAATACTCTCATCTGACCTTGAAATGTGAGAAGGAAAATCGCCTCTCACAATTTCAATTTGCTCCCAACCATAAAGAATAATCCAATTTGACTGATTTGCAACCTTCCAGGTGGGGTAGAACCCCCTGCAGGCCAGTGAGTAGCTGCTGATGGTGTAGAGACTGAAGGGCAGGTCAGCTCTCAAGACCTTACTGAGCACCCAACTTCTGAGATGAAGAATGGAAAGAGAAAATTCAGACAGCTAAAGGGCTGGGGACCTGACTACACAGAACAGCGGTCAGCATTCGCTCACAAGGCTTTTGGTACTCGGTGCTGAAAAAGACTATAAAAACCTGAACTTAGAAATGGCTGAGCAAGGGTAGTGCCTATGCAGAAGACCTAAGTTTTGTTCCCAGCACCCATAACAGACTGACCACTCGCAAGTGCCTGTAACTTCTAGCTCTAGGAGATCCATCCACCATCCTCCTCTGGCCCCTGAACTCACCCCTCATGAAACAATTAATATAAAATAATACAGTATTTCAAAAGGCCAAACAGAAGTTATGGCTGACACGGGTGTGTGCCGGGTGAGGAGGGGTATTCTCACACATGTCACTTTAGCCTTAACATGGCTGAAGAAGAGTGGGTGCAGCGGGCACTGGGAGAGTGATAACAACCTGGGGCAACACTAGACAGGAGCTCAGCCCAAACCCCTGTTCTTCCTTTGTGTCTGAACCTCGACGACCTTCCCTCTCTTTGCATAGCCTGATGGGTCACAGCCACACAGAGCACTGATTGTTCTCTCTGATGCTTTCCTATGACAGACGTGTGGGCTGACAAGCAAACACCATGCTCTTCACAGAGAAGGGCTACTGACCACTGGCCTCCACCAACAGTTCACTTTGAAAATGCAAGAGAGCGGGGCTGGAGAGATGGCTCAGCGGTTAAGAGCACCGTCTGCTCTTCCAGAGGACCCGGGTTCGATTCCCAGCACCCACATGGCAGCTAACAACTGTCTGTAGTTCCAGTTCCAGGCAAAACACCAAGGCAAATAAATAAATAAATAATAAATAAAGTTTTAAAAAAAAAAAAAAAAAGAAAATGCAAGAGAGCTGAAACACAGATGCACACGCACACCCACTGACCCACTGATGACTAGCTTAACCTCGCTCAGCCCCCTGGCATGTACTAACAGCTTCAGAGGCTCCTGCAAGCCCTGCAAATGCATGAATTCCAACCAAATGAAATACCTGCTACAGACTGGGGGTGTGGCTCAGCTCAATGCTAGAGCAACTGCCTGGCATATATAAGACCCTGAGACTATCCATAAATAGGTAGGCAAGCCAGGCAGGTAAGCAGGTCCTAATTCTGGAGAGCTCATGGCTACTTCTGGGCTCTTACATGGATGAAGTGCTCAGATATACACATACTCAAGCACACATACACATGGATAAAATTTTAAAAGTAAATCTAAAACAAAGAGCCAGGGGTTGATGGCACACATCTTTAATCCCAGCACTCAGGAAGCAGAGGCAGACAGATCTCTGTGAGTTTAACTACAGCTCTGTCCACAGATCAAGTTCAGGACAGCCAGAGCCACACAGATAAACAGAGAAACCCAGTCTCGGAAAAAAAACAGGAAGAAACAAAGAAAATAAAGGCGAAAAAAGAAAGAAAGAATCCCAGTGAGCCTCTAGGAAGTCCACCTCTGCCTGCAAACAGGGCTCAGAGCCTAGGCCGCACCGTGCCCACTTCCATCGAGCACACTGAGGAGCAGGAATCCAGCTGACAACTGCCCCTTGCCTCCACAAAGGGGACTCACTGCTTCCAACAGCACCCCAGGCACCCTTCTAAAGAAAGCACTGTCCTCACCCTATGTCACAGTGCTCCCAGGGACATCCCTCCAGGAGAGGTGGCTGGAACGTGAGCTATACCTCGGGATGGCTAAGTGCTTGGCTGTCTCGCAGACTCTCCCACATCCTAGTCTTCCGAAATACAGACTATGTCCTTTTCTGAACCCAAACTCTGCAAAATTAGATTCAGGGAGGTGGGAGAAACCCCAGTCTAGGAGGAGGGAGGGAGGGCGCAATGGAGCCACCATGAAGAACAGATCAGCAGCAGGAAAGAGGGTCTCAGTAGGTCCTGTGGCTCCTGGCAGACAGGGCACCTGCCACTGTAAGGCAGGGTCTGTGCACTGGGCTCCTGTCCCTTCCGCACCCAGGTCCCCAGCTCTGAGAGAGTCCGCCAAGTTCTCTCTAAACAGACCGTCTCCCGTCACCAGCTCGCTCTCCCTGCGCCACCATCCGCGCCAAGTCTTGGGGGGGGCAGGTACTGGAGAACTTGTACAGGCAGAAGGAGGAACGGGGTACAGCTGGGCCTGCACAGAACTGAGGGAACTCCTAAACTACATGAGGCAAGTGGCCTATCCTACCAGGCTGCCCATGTCCAGCACCGCTGAGACCCCCTCCCTCATTCCCTCCCTCTTGACAGCACCCCAGGCCCCCCCTAGTGCTGGAAAATCTCACACACAATGGCCCCAGATTGCAACACCATAGGGCATGCATGGGGGGTGGAGAAGCACTGAATCTTGCCTGGCCTAGAAATGGCCTGTGTGGTGCAAGGACACGTGGGGAGCGTTGTAGAGCCCTTCAGGAGATGGCCTGGTAGGAGTCTCTAAGGAGCACACCTCACACGGAACTGGGACTCTGCCCTGTCTCTCTCTTCCTGGCTTCTGGCATAAATCTTTCACCCAACAATGCACACCATCACCAAAGGCGCAAAGGCACGGAGCTGCCCAGTTGTGTGCTGCAACTTCCAAAGCTGAGCCGTTATAGTAACCCTTTTCTTTGTAGCACAGTTACCTGCCTCAGGTACTCTAGCGTACTGGCGGATAGCTGTAAACGCAGACGGGAAGAGGAGAATATGGGCCAATGTGAAAATGATATGAATGACTGTGTGCGTACTGTTCATGTAGATGTGTTTACATGTAACACAGACGGTGAGAGGGCCCAGCCTGACTGGAGTGCCTGTCAACAGTGCCTTTAGCCAGCACCCTAGAGGTCACTCAGAGCACCTCCAAACCCATTCCTGCATCCGTCTAAGGAAGGATAAGGAGCGGGTCACAATGCATGACCAGGCCAAGGAGAGAAGCTCCCTGAGAGAGGAGGAGCTGGATGAGGCCTTAACTGAGATTGTGAATCAGATCGGGCAAGCGTTTAGGAGATGAGACGGAATCATCTCAGCGGTGTCTCTCTCTCTTTGGAATCACCGGGCGGCCCAATTAGCAGTTCTGATGCTGAGGTTCCTGGCGTAGCACGGTCGATAGCGGCCCGCTGGCCGGCATGGCCTGAGCGCCCACACCAGACGCACCATCAATCGACACCTGGGCTCCATTATAATCCCTGCAGCTGCCTCGGTGGTGCCTGATTAATAAAACCCATTCTAGTGTTTATTCTCCCATTGATTTCCCTGTCCTCAGCCCAAAGCCCCAAGTCAATAACCAGTTGGGTGAGGCGACTTCCCTGGGCCTCTGTTGTCTCCCCTGGGCAAGAAGCATCATCTGCCCCTGTCAATCATCTGTCTTGGCACAGGGACCACTGAGGGGCAGAGCCATCTGAGCATGCACGGGACGTCAGGCTTAAAAGCTGTCACTTGATTAATAAAGAGACATCACCAAAGTGTTCCCCAGGCTGAGAAGTGAAGCCAAGAGGAGAAAATGAGCTCGTGACTCCCCAGTGTCCTCTCTGTCCACCACTCTGTTGAGGGCTAGGGATGGGGAGGCACTTGCTGACCGATGGCCGTGTCAACATGGCCACTCTTTTATTAATCTCCTTCCTCTCCCCTAGGCTCGGGCTTGGAGACTTGACACTTGGCTTGAGAAATGCCAGCTCTAAGCAGTTTATTTCCTCTTGAACTTTCCGAGCTGACTGAGACAGAGGCGACCTTTAAAAGGCAGGGTTAGAGCTTGTCGGGCCTGGCAGGGAACTCTTCTACATATACAGTGTGAGAGGGATATAGACTCTGCCAACACGATGGGTGACCCTGGGTTCAGAAGGGAGGCATCACGACAGGAGGGTTAGAAGAACAGGTCTAAGGTGGCTGGGCTGGGAGACGGTCAGCACAGTGACAGGGAGCAGGAGCCTCGACTGCACAGGGCCCTGGGGCAAAGACTAAAGAAGCATAGTGTCAATAAGGGCAAAATGGGCACACTGAGGGCTGGAACTTGGCCCACATCACTGGCGGGTAGCTGGCAGGTCAAACATAAAGAAGGGATCTACTTCTCCATCTTCCCAGGAAGTCCGTGAATAGAAGCCAGGGTGTTCCCAGCACCCTTTGGGGCTTCGTTCCAGCCTCTTGCTGATTCCATGGGTCAGTTTTCCAATGTTTCCAGGGAATCTGCTTCTTATGATTTGGCACTAAGTATTCTCTGCCCATGGGACTCTGCAGTGCCCTTGGTAACCGTGAAGACTGAGTGAGGGTTGAATGTGAAAAGCAGAAAGCCCCAGGAAAAGGAGGTTTCTTGCCTGTTACCGGGAGGTTGTCAAAAAAAGTCCCATGGGCTAGAGAAATGGCTCAGCGGTTAAGAGCACTGTTCTTCCAGAGGTCCTGAGTTCAATTCCCAGCATCCACATGGCAGCTAACAATTGTCTGTAACTCCAATATCTGACACCCTTACACAGTTATACATGCAGGCAAAACACCAAGTCACATAAAATAAAAATAAATATTTTAAAAAGAAAGTCCCAGATCATTGCCAGCCGTGGACATCCCCACTGGAAGGAGACATCGGCCCACAGGGCCCCAGCTTGATTAAGGTTCACAGCACAGCAATCATGCACAGGGTTCCAGAAGAGGCTGTGTAGCCAAGAGCCCTAACCTGAGGCAGAGAAGTCAACAGCCCTGACCAGCCCCTTCTCCCTGGGAAGGACCACAGACAGAGACTTCAGCACCAGAACAGTCATCTGGGGTCAGGAGCAGCCTGAGAATTAGTCTGGGGTAGGCCATCTCCACATGGACCTACACAAAGGAAGGGACACTAGCCTCCTGAAGCAACCCCAGTCCTCAAAATAAATGAGCATCAGGCTACCTGTACCCCTTCCCCCAAATGGTGATTCTATGGTGACAGAGCGACACGTAGACAGGGGTGATTGTGAGCGTTCAGCATACCGGAAGGCTCATGTTCTGAAGGTCTATGGTAGACAAGATACAGGCCTGAGTGACCTGCAGATAATCACAGCTCTGCAAAGTATGTCTTCAGCGACAAGGAGGCCTGTGACCTTCGAGCACTAGTGGAATCCTGCAGAGTGAGGAGCTAGGGGCGGGGGGCTCTGTGTGTGTGTGTGGGGGGGCTGTATGGTGGACCAGCTGCTGAGTGGGGCTTGGGTGGTACTCCAGCATCCTCCCTCCCACACATCGGCCTGGACAGAGGAGAGTGGAGCTGGGTGGCTGCTGCTGAGCGGATCCCTCACCAGGCCCATCTGCTGAGCATAGATTAGAGGCAGGAAATGCAGCTCTGAGAGCAGGAGCCAGAAAACACATTTCCTGAGCCATTGTGTGACTCCACCGCTCCGGGCGGTGCCACTCAATCAGCAATGCGCAGCGAGTTTAATAACTTTCTTAGAAGACACTCAGAACTGACCTCAGACCTTTGAATATCTGCTCCTTACACTTCCCATCCTGGCACCCAGAGCTCTGGAGACCCAGGGCTGCCCTTGCAGGCGGGAGATCACTGCTAATACAGGGCAGAGGGAAGGCGCAGTGCTCAGTGCACTGTAAACTCTCCTGTGCTGTACAAGCTCACTGAGAGGCCCGCCCTGGAGGTGAGATCACCTCCCCCATTTCACACAACTGTGTCAAAGTGCCCTCTAAGACCCCCTGACCCAGCACCAGTGTCCTTCCTGGCTTTGAAATGGGGAGACAGAGAACAGCAACGGACCAAGAGAAAAAACATCGCATTCTTGAGAACAACCAGGGGGTGAACCACTTCCGCCAGACATGACTATTACGGATCCCAAGGCATAAAAACGCCTGCGGAGACAAGACGAAGCTAGAAGCTCATTCACAGAAAGAGAGCTCAACTGAAACTCTAGATGACTGCCTCAACTTTCCCATCGCCTCCGCTGGATGTTCTGAGACCCAGTTGGATGACAATTTCTTTGGATTTTTTACCAGACTACTCCATTTGGCTCTGCTGAATGACGTAAGTGCCTGGTGTGATAATCTGCTCTCTGTCTGCTACCTGCTGTCCCTTCTTTTACTTTTGCTTGCTACATGCTTAATAAAAATCACTTGTTCAAAACTGAAAGTGTAGGCTGGAGGTTAGGAGCACTGGCTGCTCTTGCAGAGAGGACCTGAGTCCAGTTTCCAGCACCCACAACCATCTGAACTCCAGACCTGGAGCATCCAAGGCCTCTTCTTCTTACCTCTGTGGGCTCCTGAACATATGTAGTGTACATACTTAACTTGAGAATAGACACACATAAAATAAATATTTTGTAATACAGAAAATGTGGCTCTCATAGGTCATTTTCTGGACGCTACAGAACAAAGAGGCCATCATCAACACTTCTGAAGATGAAGGCCATCTCACCATCTTCAATTCCGGCCATATACCATCCCCCTTGATTCTGCCCAAGTGGTATGGTCTACCCCAAAGAGAAAGGACTGATAGGAGGAGGGGTCCCAGGCAGGGGCACTGGGGCCCTTCACTGAGTACACCGGCTGAGAGAAAAGGGCAGTCCTGGCTATGTGTTACACGTGAAACGTCTCCAACAGGCTGCGGGTTTAAGCACTTGGTTCCCAGGCGGTGGGTGGTGTCATTTTGTGAGGCTGGGCCTTTTATACATTACAGCCTGGCCCAAAGTTTTCCTGACCCATTGAGATGTACAAAAGCAGTGTCACAATCCTGCTGCCTCAGCTGTGAGCAGCCAACTCTGACATGCCTTCCCTGCCATGGTGGCCCACACCCTCTCAAACAGTGACCCTAACTAAACCCCAGCTCTATAGGCTGCCTTCAGATGGTGACCCTAACTAAACCCCAGCTCTATAGGCTGCCTTCAAATGGTGATCCTAACTAAACCTTTCTCCGGGAGTCTTATTGCATCAGTGAGGAAAGTAATTCAATACAGAAAACATCACTGAGTGAGTCCACAGAGAAGCAAATGGACACCCCCCAACACACCCGCTGCCAATCCCCCAAGTCAGCTCTTGGTGCAAGAGAGAGCTGCCTCACCCTCCCCATGGGAAGACAGCTACAGAAGGTGAGCCAGAGCTTGCCACAGCCTTGCCTCTGCCCTTCCACCCTCCAGGATGGTGACAGACAGGTTTCTATGGCATGTGAGCTGCCTGGACTAATGCAGACAAAAAGACTGCAACACAAGGCTTACAGCAAAGGACGATGGATGATTTTAGACATGAAAGCCCAAATCATGAAAGGGGAAATGCAGAAGGAAGCCTTAATGATCGGAGAAAAGAAAGCCTTCCTGTATCATGTGAAACCAAATCACAAGCAGCATACGGCTGCGCAAGACCCAGGAACGGATGCCTTGAAGATGAGCATGTACTCTACTCACACAGAAAGAAATGTCAAGTGAGAAGGCAGCTGGGTGTGGGGTGCAGGCTGCCGTCCCAGCACTCAGGTGGCTGAGTCAGGAGGGCTGTGAGTTTGAGACCAGCCTGAACTACACAGTAAGACCTGGTCTCAAAAGGGAGATAGATCATATTCTGAGACAAGATATTAAATTTGGGGAACAGAAAACTAGCCAAAAATTATAAATAGGAAGTGAAACAAATTGAGAGTGCATAGGATCGTTGAGTGGTAGTGAGCACATGCATCTACACAACTGTTATCAGAAAGTCAATCCAACCCCACCAGGCCTCTCCCGCTCACTGTCCATAGTTAGCTGTGGCCATGTGGATGTCCGTGGTACACATGGACAATCTCAAATTCCCCTGAGTTAACTCCCAGCAACCATAGGTCCAGGCCAAGACACAGGTGTGTGGGTCCTCAAATACACTCACATCGTAACACATAAAGATCAAGGCATTAACTCAGACATCTAGGAGCAGAGAAAAGATGCGCAGACTCTGGCCAATAGTGTCAAGGAATGCTACTCAACACAGAAGAACAGTGGGCCAACCCCGCCTCAATGCCGAAGCAATGTCAGCCAGGAATGTTTGGGGTCAGCCATCCTGTGGGGCCCTTTCAGGACCCATTGCTCCTTTCTGATGTGACACATGAAAATGTGCGAAATTCGGGGCTGGAGAGATGGCTTAGAGGTTAAGAGCACTGACTGTTCTTCCAGAGGACTTGAGTTCAATTCCCAGCAAAACCACATGGTGGCTCACAACCATCTATGATGAGGTCTGGTGCCCTCTTCTGCAAAACTGTATGCATAATAAATAAATAAATCTTTAACAAAAAAAAAAAAAAAAGAAAAAAGAAAATGTGTGAAATTCAAAAAGGAGGCTCCACACCAGGGTAGAAGAGACACAGCAACAGTCACCTCCTCCTGGGGGATCGGGAGGCAAGGCCATGTTCTACATGTGCCTTAGAATACTAACCCATGGAGAATGGCAACAAGTCTTTCAAGGGATGCTCTGCATTATACCTCATGGACTTCAGTAAGGAACTGGGCTGTGTGTGTGTGTGTGTGTGTGTGTGTGTGTGTGTGTGTGTGTGTGTGTGTGCACGCGCACGCATATAAAAGTGAGTGAATATGTGTGTGGACTCCAGCAGTCAATGAAGGTGACATTCTTCAGGGGCTGACCCACTTGTTTTTTTACAGGGATCTCTCACTGTCCTAGAACTTCCCAGTTAGGTTAGTTAAGCTGGCTGACCATCACAGCATTCTTTAGTCTGCCTCCCACCTCCCTGGTGATCGCTGGGGTCATGAGTGTGCTCCACTGCACTCAAACCCCGGTCCTAAGCACCTTACCGACTGAGCTATCCTCCCAGCCCCAAGGACTAGATCAGAACCTTTTGAACTGATACCTCATTTAGAGAGAGTCCCATCTAACAAATTTCAGAGAGGAGGGGCATGTTATCATGAGGGACCACAGAAAGGACATTCTCAAAGCTAACTGTGCCAAGGCTTCTGCTAGGCCCCAGTGAGGAATACACACATGCCTCTGGCTTCTCATGGGTGCCAGCCCTACCGAGGCATGACACTAGCACTTGGCCCAATACACCACTTCCTTCCCATAGGCCCACAGGGCACAGAGGTGCCTAGAGAACAGGACACCCAATAGGAACATCGCTAAAGCCTGCAGCTCCCTCCCCAGCTGTGTTCAGTCAATGTCAAGGCAAAGAAAAAGAACGAGACACTCTGCAAAGAATCAGTAGCGTATTGGCACAACCTGGCTCCTGCCATAGCCGAGGAACTAACAAAGTCTTTAAAATGTACTAATTAAGGAGAAGAGCTGCCAGTGAGTGCTGACAAAGTGCAGGGCAGAGCCTGGATAGACATGGCCTGAGACCCATCATGGGGCTGCCAACCTTTTAACTGCTACATGACGCCCTTGTAAATTCTGCTGCAGGGTGATGGATTGGACGGCTGGTAATTGCTCTTATCTGCTTGTACTAAATGTCTGGGCTGGATGGTAAGATTGCAGACCCTGAAAATCCATGAGAAGAAGGAAACAAATCTCTAGGCTGTGAGAGCTAAGGAGGTGGCTGCATCCTCGGAAGCCTGGCTTCAGACTTCACTCAGCTCTGCCCTGAGAGGCCTCAGCACTGACTGCTGAGGATGGAGGCGGGACCGGCCTGAGGGTGGGAACCCTGTCCTTGATGGCAGACATTCAGCATTAGTATTTGGGGTGTTTGTCAAGACCCACAGTACAACATATTAAGAGAGTTTCACTACCAATCCATAAAAATCAGCTGGATTTCCAAGTTCTCAGGAAGCTGCTGCCCGTGTGGATGGGAGCAGGAACCGACAGGCTTCTCTTTATGGCAAAGGGAATACTGCTTGCCAGCCGAGACCTAGAGAGCATGGCTAGGGGAGGAAGCAGCTCAGTAGGGAGGGGGATGTGGCTCCATTGACAGAGTGCTGTCCAGCATACATGAGGCCCTGGGCTCGATGCCCAGCTTATATAAACCAGGTGTGGGGGTGCACACCTAGAATTCCAGCACGGGGGTCTGCTGGCTGACACAGGCCGTGGTGGAGGGGAAGACCTTCCAACAGTATTGGGATCCCAGAGCTGCCCAGGCCTTTGCACCCCCGAGCCGCCTCTCACACCCTGCCTCAGCCTGAGCACTGCCCTCACTGAGGCTTCTCAACTCCCCTCTCTCAGTACATCCAAGCCATGACTCTAACCTGACACTCAAATGCACAAGTTCTGTGGGCCTCTGCCTCAGCTTCACAGGCACTAACCACTGGACACACGCCAGAGGAACAGCAGACGGATTCTCCAGGCTTTGCTGGCCCTGGACGATGTTCCAACACATCTGTGTTGGGTTTGGGTTTGGGTTTGGGTCTGGGGAGTGGTTAGGGTTTGTTTGTGGTCTGTTTGGGCCTTTGTTCTTGTCGTCATTTGTTTGTTCTGGACAGCGCCCACTGCTCCTCTCAAGACAGGACTGGAGGTGTCCCTTGGGGAGGACCTTGTCCTAGCAGGGGCAGCCTGCCTCACCAAAGACACTCTTCTTCCTCTTTTGCCTTCTGCCCAGCAGGGGAGAATCAAGAGTTCCCTCTGGAGAGGAGACAGTCACATGTGTGACCTAGGACTCTACATCAAAAAGGCTTGTCTCTGACAAGAAGTTCAGACTTAACCAACCTCTTAGGGTGTAGTTAATGGGACAGAGCTAGTTTGTTTTGTTTTGACTCTGTCTTCAATTATTTATTTTGGAGACAGAATGTCATGTAGCCACACTGATCTCAGCTTACTATGTAACTGAGAATGGCCAGGAACTTCTAACCCTCCTGTCTCCTTGTAACTAGTGTGGGTTACAGGCGTGAGCCACCATACTTGGTACCCGGGATGCTGGGGATGGAACCCATGGCTTTTAAGATAACCACTCTACTAAGTGAGTTATAGCCAAACCCTGACAGGGCCAGTTTACCAAATGTTCTCTTTCGCTGATTTCTTCCTGCTGCAGAAACTGAAAGCCTGTGGTCTCATGCAAGAGCACACAGATTGGATGCTCCTACGTTTTCTGCTGGGCGAGCAAAGGGCTTTCTTATAATGAAGATAACATAGGAAAAGCCACCTAGCTGGGCAAAGCACTCCCAAATGGTTTGCTTTTAAAAATGTAAAGACTTTTTAAGGTACCATTCTGACTAAAGAGTTTTTCTTGAAGAAATAATCAGCAATTATGCAAGGATTTGGAGGCACATATTAATAAGGGTATTATTTATAATAGAGATGAGAAACTAAAGATGATTAAATACCTAACAATAAAAGAATGGCTAAATGAAGTACTCTTAATGAGAACAATTTATAGTCAGAAGTTGGAAGAGGGTTGGTAGCTAGGTAGGTCCCAGGGATGTGGCTAAACATGGTATTGGGGCCCAAAAAGTTGTTTTTGAAATAACATTTAATTTGAGAAGTATCAAAAAAGTTTAAACAAAACACGTTGAGTACACACACACACACACACACACACACACACACACCAGGCCAAATCTAAGCCAACACATTTAGACTGGCTTTCACCCAGCGGGGGATTCTGGGAAACCTTTCTTGTCATCTTTTCTGTTTGTTTCCTCTACATTGTCAAATGTTCTAAATGAAACTGGATTCTTATTGTAGTCAGACCCAAAGCAGGTTATTCAAATGCATTGCTGACATCCTTTTCTTCCCCAGGTTGGGGGACACAGCTGCAGGAAGTGGGGGAGGTAGCTCCAGCAAACCTGGGGAAGAGCAAGGACGGCCAAGGATGGTGCTTGGCCTGGTCCACCCTGCAGCCCGGGATGCTGCCACGGCTGAGGGTGCTGAGAGAGACTGGAGAAAGAGTGAAGGACCAGGAAGGGCTCCACAGATCCAAGGCTCAGGCACAGCAAACACCCCGAGCACCCACCAGGGGTCACCCGGGTGCTCTGGACAGAAAAGTGTCACTGTGGACCATGTCAGCACAGGTCTGCTCACAGGGACACAATGAATCCTCAGGAAGCTGTTTCTGCTGTGGGATGGGCCAGTGGACACCTCACCAGCAGGGATTCAGCAGGCGTGAGGACAGGGGCTGGTAGAGACCAGAGATGCCTACTGCATACGCATTACCCTACCAGGACCTGATGAAGGCCAAGCTGGAGTTGGCTACACCCAAGATCTGAATGTGGACTACCAGAGAAGGCCACAGGCTACATGGGGAACAGGACATCCTTCTAACAAGACACAGAATGACAGAGAGTGAGCAGAGAGGGCTGAGAGCATATAAATAGGAGAGGACACTGCACAGGCCCAGGGCCGCCAAGCTCAGGCTTTCTAGAGCGGTGGAGATGCAGAGGCCAGCTCTACAAAGGAGCATCACAAGGACAAGGGCACCGCCCCAGGGCCCTGCGGCTCTGGAGGCCAAGCATCTTCCACACTTCATTCATTGCACCCGGCTGCAGTGCAAGACTGGGCATCTCCTACCTCGTTCTAGAAGACACTCCCATTCTTCCCACGTCTCTACACATTAGTACTCAGCCTAAACTGAGTGCTCTCTCCTTGTGCAAAATATAAGGGACATTCAAAGTCTCTGCTATACCCAACTGTAAAGGGTCCAGCCTTTCCTCCCTCATTTTTACTTAAAAAGAAATGAAATCTCATTTAAGGATCTCTAGAGGAGACAGACACCAGTCTCTACTGTACTAAAAAAAAAAAAATCTGCCAGCCAGAGGACAGGTTGGAGGTGAGCCCGCAGACGTGAGGCGTGGGCTGGGAGAAGCATGACCTACAGACTCATTTTTCTCTTGCTTCTAAAACCCTCCAGCATGGTTTTGGACGAGTTGCAGAGCCTCAGGCCCAGAGACAGTCTCTAGAATGCAAAGACCGCACCCCTGCCCACAGGCCACAGATGGGGAAGGGTCACCTCTAGGAAGTCTCCACTCCAAGCATCCAACACAGGTTAAGACTGAGTGTGGCGGTATGCTTCTGTGAGTCCAGCACTTGGAGGCAGAGGCAGGCAGATCTCTAAGACCCAGGCAGCCTGCTCCACACAGTGAGTTTAAGAAAGCAATGACTACAGAGAGAACCCTTGCCTGGTTGGGGAGGAGGGTGGTATTTAAAAAAACACGGAGAGAGCCATGTTCCCATGTTCCTGCTGTCACCTGGGGCTGATCAGTCTAAGATGTTCTCCAACTGTCCACACATCTCATCTGGCAGCTGGCTGCAAGCTCCGTGCCAAGAGAGGTCATTTCTTAGCCTTCACTCTCAGCTCCACAATGGGCCTCAGCCTTCTGACACCGAGGCAGGGTCCAGCTCTGGGAAATCACAGCAAGCCTGGTCCCCAGTAAGAAACACAGAGTGGCTGCTATTGCTTGCTCCCTCCCCACAGACTCCCTACCCATCTCTATCTTAGAACTTTGAAAGAGGACCTTTGATTGGCTTCTCCAGAGCCGGAGCAACAAAGATGCTGTTTAGGGTGCTAGGTGCTGGATTTCTGACTGGAACCAGAGGACTTTGGGAAGAAAGAAAAAGACCAGCAGATTCTGGAGCTGCCTCTGCCAGCAGGTGGGAAAGAGCCTCTGGCCTGCTGCTCAGTTAATTTCCAGAGGGTCACTTGCCATTTTAAATAACTAACTAACCAGCTGGGGTGGAGCGAAGCACCTCCCCAGGCTCCCCTTCCTTGCCCAGAACCCCTGACAACTTTACATTGGTGTTAAAATTTTATCATTTATGTAACAACTCAGTTATTAACGGAGGTTCATTTGCACGTGTCAGAAAAAGAGAAAAATCACCTAATTAACTAACCACTTTTCCCATCAGCAGCACAGAGCAGGGAGGGCTGCCAATGGGCTTCAACTGCTTGCTTCCTATCCTCGGTGGCTGCCTCACCTTTAATAGAAAAGATTTATAATCCTTCCTTGTAAGGGCCTGAAAAAACTCTCCTTCCAATTACTGCAGTGTTAGCTACACCAGCTTCAATGCTGCCTTTTGCTATGGAGTCTGCCATCAAGGGAGACCCTGCACAGTCAGCTGCTGGGGATCCCTGTCCAGTGCTGTCCCACTACTAGAGGGCAGGCTGAGTAACAGCAGAGCGCAGCACAGCACACAAGTGTGGGCAGCCTTGCTAATCACTATTTTTGCTTATTTGGCTTTTGTTTTGGTGTGGTATGGTACACAGGATTGAACCCAGGGCCTAGCTCATGATATGTAAAAACTCTTCCTCTGAATCATACCCCAGCCCCTCACTGGGGGATTCTAGGCAGGGGCTCTACCACTGATCCACACCCCAGCCTCTCACTGGGGGATTCTAGAAGGTGCTCTACCACTGAGCCACACCCCAGCCCCTCACTGGGGGATTCCAGGCAGGGGCTCTACCACTGAGCCACACCCCAGCCCCTCACTGGGGGATTCCAGGCAGTGCTCTACCACTGAGCCACATCCCAGCTTCTCACTGGGGGTGGGGGGTTCTACACAGGTGCTCTACCACTGAATCACACATCCCATACTCAAGGGAGTAGCATGATTATGGGATGGAAGCTACAGGTCATGTTATAGCCGATTTCCTTCCACCCAACCAATGTTCCTACATTTCATGATGCAAGAGCTTACCACCCGCCTCCATACACACAATATCATGACAAAGGGCTTAGCAAGTTCTAAGACATGGCCACTAAGGTGGTTCTGCTATTCGCAGAAATGAAGAATCCCAAAAGAGAAAGCATAGGGACAGACTCAGGGAACCTAGCAGCACTGAAGAACAAAGCAGTGCACAATAGCAGGCATCCTGGCAGGTGGCACCAGCCGGACTGAGCCTCTGCCTATATATGCCTAGGCCAACCAGAGTCTCATACGTACAGCAAGGCTCTGAGGAAGAGGTGGGAGGTGAGAGGAGGAAGAAGAGACCTCCATACTCCAATTATAACTGTGTGATCTACAACACACCAATTCAATGGCCTCAAGCCCATGACCACACCTGGAACCATGGACCAAAGACACAGGAGCAGGGTCAAGTCTTAGGTAGGCCGGCCACACCACAAGCCACACCTGCCACTAATGCTACTTATGCAACTGGCAGGATCTCCACTGTGAGAACCAGGATGGACAGAAGAGCCGTCAGCTGCCACACACAGGCACCAGAGTGACAGCACAAGGCTCAGAGAGGCACACTGGGCAGCAGCCTCCAACCATGAGGACACACCAGGGAAGCTCAGCCTGGTCTCCGGGCTTGAGGAAGAGTCTACTGCTCCACATAGGTCACCCCGCCCATAGGTCACCCCGCCCATGGGTCACCCCGCCCATGGGTCACCCCACCCATGGGTCACCCCGCCCATGGGTCACCCCGTCCATAGGTCACCCTATCCATAGGTCACCCCGCCCATGGGTCACCCCATCCATAGGTCACTCATCCATAGGTCACCCTGCCCATAGGTCACCCCATCCATAGGTCACCCCGCCCATGGGTCACCCCATCCATTAGTCACGCATTGCCTCAAGCAGGCAATTTGATAGGTAGAGCAGACACCATCCTGAGTCCTGGGCAGAGGTGACACCACCCTAGGTCTCACCCAGAAGAGAAGCCTGCTGAGAAGAGAGAACAGTCACCACAGAGAGAGCCACACAATGGTTCAGGACAGGAAAGCTCCCTGAAGTCAGCCGTGGGCTAAGTGAACTGACTCCTGTAAATCGGGAACTCAAATGTGTAACTGATTTATGAGGGCTGGACTCGGACTCTGCTAACACTTCCTGAGAGAAAGAAAGGAGAAAGGTGCTGTGGCCAAATCCCCTGAGCTCCAGGCCTGTAAGTCAGTCAGTGTCTCTCTCTCTCTCTCTCTCTCTCTCTCTCTCTCTCTCTCTCTCTCTCTCTACACACTCTCACACACACACACACACACACACACACACACACACACACACACACACACCCCACACTGTAAGATAAGAGCCAGGCACTGAAGCCCTGAGAAGCCTGTTCCTGGTGACCCTAGCCACAGGAGTCCCACCACATCTGCCACAGCCGCCTTGTTTTGATTCCAGCTGCAGGAAGGAGGGACCTTTGGGAAAGGCCAAGACCACTGTCTTGGGGTGAGAAGCCACCTTACCCTTGCAACCTAGAAGAGTCCCAGCTCTTTCGAAGACCATGTGTGACACACTGCCAAGGCTTCCCTGGGGATGCCAGGGTAAGGATGACTACCCGTGCCTAAGAGCTTCTGACAACATGGCTCACAGTGAGCAACACAGGACACAGGCTCAGAGAAGGAGGGAGCTGAGCAAGGAAAAGGCCTGCCGCAGGGACACGCCCATCAGTGAATTCCACCCCTACAAATACACAGCCAGGTCCTCCGGGTGG
Organism: Sigmodon hispidus; assembly: GCA_004025045.1. NCBI lineage: Eukaryota > Metazoa > Chordata > Mammalia > Rodentia > Cricetidae > Sigmodon > Sigmodon hispidus. The sequence goes on from PVIH01012472.1 coordinate 56,943, forward strand.
GCCTTCAGGCCTGGCAGTCCAGCAACTCACCTCTACCCTATCAGAAACTGGGAGGAAGACAGGATAGGCAGGCTCTTTCCATGCAGTCCACAGATGAGCCAGACTGTCCCGCCATCTGTCCCTGAGCTGTTCCTGGGGCCACTCAGAAGGTAGGAGCTGCGGTCACACCCACCTTACCCCATTCTTCCCTCCTCCCAGGTATACACCCTCCTGCTGCATCCCCATCTCTAACTATCTTGTGAACATCTATCTGCCCACTAGGTGGGAGGACCCTGGCTCAATCAGTTAGGGATGCCAGCTGCCCTTCCAGACGACCCAGATCCAATTCCCAGCACTCACGGGGTGGCTCACAACCATCTAGTACTCTAGTTCCAGTCACATCCCTCTTCTGGCCTCCATGGGCTCCAGACACATGTGGTACGGAGATATACACACAGACAAAATACTCACACACATAGAAAATAAGATGATATTTTTTAAAACTAAGGCTGAAGTTCTGGACTCGACCCCACCAGGACAGGGAGGTGCAGCTCTGCATCTCTCTGAGATGCCTATCTACCGCTCCGACCTGGCCAGCCTGGCCCCCCAGCACTCTCTGGAACCTTCAGCATCCTTGCATAGGAAGTCTGGCTCTCTGCCTGCCTGGAGGTCCTCGCTTGCAGCCATTAGCACCTCAGCCAAAACCAAAAGTGAAATGCTGCAGTTACTAAGGAGCAGAGGTTAACCTTCCTCGTGCGGAAGCCCTTCAGTCATCGGGCCTAGCACTCTCCACAGACAGTTACCCTTGCAGCCTGTAGCAGAGCTCACAATGGAGATCCCCTGGGGCTTGACTGACCTCTCGAAATAGGCCTTGGTGGGGCCCTGGGGATGGATGAAACTGGTTCACTTCAAATCTGAAGACATTCAGTCCCTAGAGAAGAGGCAGCAGATGCTAAAAGCTGTGTGTGCTTATAAAGGTGGTACCTGTAAGAGGCTCAGACTCACAGCCTGGTGCTGTGTAAGCAGAAAGGGTACCTATGTACAGACCACCATGCCAGTGTCTAGCTGGCTGGGGCATCCAGGCCTCTGAGCAACAAAACTCTTCAGGATGGAAAAGAAACGGAAAACTACAGATGAAACGTGCTGCGGGAAGCCTGTGCTCCTGAGCCGCATGCGGACAGGCTTTAGAGAAGGGGGCAAGTAAGAGTTAGTGGGAGAGGTGGAGGCGGGACCTGCAGACCCTGAGTGGAGGCAGTAGCCCAAGGGCAGATGGGCACTGCTGGTGTGGTCTTTGACCTGAGCTGCCAACAGCCTGCTACTGTGACTCCAGGACCACAGACACCACAGAGCTTCCTGCTCCCCAAAACAACACTAACCACTCCTCTAGGTAAGCTGGGGAAACACATCACCCCACACCTCCAGTTTTTACATGGCTTGCTCACGGTACTGACAGCTCTGCCCATTCTGTCACCAGCCACTCCTCTGGGTCTCAGCTAAGATGCCTCCTGCCACCCGGCCGCCCAGGTGTCCCTGAACACCCGTCACCCTCCACTTTCTCACGGTATTTACTCTCCATAGCCTGTGTGCATTACATATTTGTATGTTTATGCACATGTGTTTGGCATGAGTGCACATGCATGCATGTGGGGGCCAGAGGTCAACATCAAATACCTTCCTTAATCGCTATCTTCCTTATGGGGGGGATGTACAGAACCTCTCACTGAGCCTGGAGCTAATTTGTCTAGACTAGATGTTCACAGGCGCTAGGCAGCCTCCTAACGCCTGTGCCATCACCGGGATGAAGGACTCACACCATACCTGGCTTTTTTTTCCCCCACATGGATCATGGAGCTTACACGCAGGTCCTCACTCTTCTATGGTAAGTACTTTATTGACTGAGCCATGTCCAGACCCCACAATTTTCTTCCCAGTGCTGGAGATGGAACCCAAGGCCTCACACACACAAAGCAGGTTCTACCACTGAATTCACCCCAAGCTCTTTCTACAGCTGGAAACGGCTATGTGTCTGTGTGCCATTATATAGATAAAGCTGGCCCAGAACTTGGGGGGATCACCCCGCCTCTGCCTCCTGAATTCTGGGTGGGATATGCTTTTCTTTATTCGCTCTCTTTGGAGATAATCTCAGGGGGAAGCGGATGGTAAGAGCCCTGGCTAGAACACCACCTCTGGTTGGCATGGTGTTTGCTGAGCAAGCACAGGTCCTGAGTTCTATCCCCAGCACTGTACACTGGACATGGTGGCCAGGCCTACAGTCCCAGCAGCTGGGGTAGGGGCAAGAGAAACAAGAATGTAAGGTCATGCTCAGCTACATAGTGACTCTAAAACCAGTCTGGAATACACGAGAACCCCTCTGGGAAAGAAAAAAGGTGAAGCACCAACCCTCAGCCACTACTTCCAATCTAAAGCAAGCCCCTGTGGGTTTGGGGTAACAGCCCTGCCGAGGACACTGAGATGCCAGAAAGCCCTGATGCACTTGGAGGGCCAACGTGCCCATCCAGGTGTGCGGAACCGCATATTCTAAAACTTGCTGACCAGGTAGTCCAACCGGGCGGGCTTCTGAGGGTGGAGCGTGAGCTGCTGCATCTTTTCATTATGTAGAAGATGGCATCTCTGTCAGGAGGAACAAACTGGGGGCCCCCACACAGATCCGCTGATGGGCTCAGTGGGATTCGCGCTGGCCCCACTCAGCTATTCAGCCTCCGTCTTCAGCATTTCATCCGCATTGTGTCTGAGAAAGGGATGAGGTGCAATTATGGGGGGACGCTCCCCGGCTTGGCTTCATTCATTTCTCCTCGCATCAGAATGAGCACAGATGTTCCACTGGAGGACAGGAGGGTGATGAGCGCTTTCACGCGGCACTTTGTTCCTTTAAAACTTTATTTAAGATGAAAAAGTGATTTAAGTGAAATTTACACACAGTGTTTTTCTCCCTTTGTTTGACTTGCTACGGGGCATTCACTTTCAAAGGCTGGTTCCGCTTAATTTGATTTCTCATTTTCAAATGAACATCTGTGTTTAGGACTGAAAAGCTCTTTGTTTAAATATACTGAGAGGGTTGGGGGGGTCCGAACAGAGACTCCGCTGTAAACACTTGCTTACCAAGAAGGCCTTCTCTGGGGACCAGGACCTGAAGGGTGACAGCCTACAGTTTGGCTTACAGCAGGGCCTGCATTAGGGAACTGGGATCTAGGCTCTGCAGGGTGGAGCCTGTACCTCTCAGCTCAATAGTGAAGCTTTTGCACACAGGGGGACTGGGACACTAGAAGACATCTCGTGCCTCAGGTTTCTCTGGCACCAGAGAGAAATTTATCCTTCCAAGGCCAGGAACAGCAAAAGCCTAGTGGGGCTCACTGCACAGTCTGGCATCTCCTCCCCAGGGAGACGCCAGCAGGAATGGCTGCTAGGAGGGGATCCCACAGTGCCCATGCCTCCTTCTGATGGCACATGTGCCTGAGCAGCTCCTGGGAGACACACAGCCACCAACAGGCAGGACGCCTGAGGCTCTTGTCACATTCCTGGATCCACAGCATCCTCTCTAGCTCCCAGGACTGAACCACGGTCTTCTGCCTCTCTTCTTCCATCACTACTAAGAACTGGAGTGTGATGGTTCATTCACCTTGTCACCATGGTAACACATCTCTGGGTGTGTTTGTGGGGGATTAGGGTGATTAAGGAGAAAAGATCCACTGTAAATATGGGCAGCACCATCCCACAGGCTGGGGTCCTGGACTAAAGAAGAAGGAGAAAGTAAGCTGAGCCCCAGCGTTTGTCTATGTTTTCTTTCTTTTTTTTTTTTAACAGATTCAATTCACTTTTTATTGTTTGTATAAAACCCCTATGTGGTAGCCACAGATGGAGCCCGGGTCCTCTGAACAGAGACTCTGGTGTGGGCTTTCACAAGATGGTCAGTGAATTCCTGATAAGGAGACTTGGTAAACACGGTCTCTTTCCAGAGGTCAGGGGTCAGGTAGCTGTAGGTCTTAGAATGGCCTTGGCAAAGTTGCCGTAGCAGTCATCAATACCCGCCATCATCAATAGTTTCTTGGGCACAGGAGCAGAGACGATGCCAGTGCCCCTGGGGGCGGGGATAAGACTCACCAACACAGAGCCACATCGGCCTGTCACTTTACAGGGAACAGTGTGGGGCTTGACGATCTTGTTCCCCCATAGCCTCTGCGCACAGGGACAATGGAAAGTTTGGCCAAGATGATGCCCCTTGGATGGCAGTGGCTATCTCCTTGGAGCACTTAACACCAAGCCCAACATGACCGTTGTAGTCCCCAATAGGGACAAAAGCCTTAAACCTGGTCCCCTGGCCAGCCCCAGTCTGCTTCTGCACTGGCATGATCTTTAGAACTGGATCCTTTAGGGATGTACCCAGGAAGAAATCGATGATCTCCGACTCCTTCATGGGAAGGAAGAACAGGTAGATCTCCTCCAGAGACTTGATCTTCATGTCCTTAATCAGGCGGCCCAGCTTGGTGACGGGGACCCACTCCTTGTCTTCAGCTTTACCTCCCCAAGCCCCATGGCCTTGACCACGGCCACGGCCTCGACCACAACCACGGCCCTAAGACTGCTGCTAAATCCTCCATGGAAGCCGCGGCCTTCTAATCCTGGGTCCCTGGGTCCCCGGGTCCTCCGGGTCTTCCAGCTGCACAGGTGTCACCTCCCATTTGGTGTTTTCTCAAGGAAAAAGAAGCTTGTCTATGTTTTCTAGCTGCAGATAAAATAAGACCAGCTGCCTCATGTTCCTGCCGCCATGCCTTCCCACCATGATGGGCTGCACCCTAAGACTGTGAGTCAAAAAAAAAAAAACCCTTCATTCCTGCCTAGTGTTGCTCTGTCAGGTACTGTGCCACAACAACAACAACAAAGTAATACCCAGGGTTTGAACCCAGCACCTCCTGGAGGTGAGCCAAGTACTCTACCCCTTGACTACCAGCCGTCCTCCATTTTCCTTGGAGTCAGTGTCTCACTAACTTCCCTGGGCTGGCCTCGATCTCACTCTGTAACCCAGGCATGCCTCCACCTGGCATTCCTCCTCAGCCTCCTTAGTAGCTGGGAAACTGACTGCCAAGAGAGAACAGGCCTGCCTCCGGGACCCTATCACCGGTGACCTCCCCCAGCTCTGCCCCTCCTATATTAAAGGTCTTCCAGCTCTGTGGGCAACCTCTCAGACAGATACTTCCTGTCCATACAGAAATTCCCATTCTAAGCTGTCCACGGGATCACCTCTGATATGCCCACATAGAACCAGAGTCAAGGACTGCAAGGACATGAACACAGACAGGATGGAACTGACCTAGCCACAGAAGAAGCAAGGCTGCCTGCCCTTGGGGCCCCACGTCAATCAACCACCGCAGGTCCCAAGGGCCCTACAGACATCAGAATTCACAAGCACAAAGGCGTAGGGCCTGTGTGCATCAGGGATGCCCCTGACTTCCTTAGTGGAGCTTGTTTTGGAGGCTCAGGAATAAATCAGAATCTCTCTCTGCAGGCATGTCTGGTTAACAGGGAAGTTTAGCACACAGCCCACTGCGGCGGTGTGGGTCTAAATTGTCTGCAACACTTCTATGTTTTTATCCACTATATTTAGAAATCTCTAAATAAAACCCACGAAGAGTGTTGCAATAATATACATTTTTTAAACTCACTAATTGAATGTTGCCATTACGAGTGCTATTTTGGACCATCTGCTAAATATGTAATTTAGGAATTAAGATTCATATCTTACAGGATACTAATTATTCCCTGGATCCATGTGGAGACTTTTGGAACACATGCTGGAAGTCCCAACAGTTGGCAAGGATGCTCACTGAAGTCACATGGGTGGAGGTCAAACTGTTTACAGGCATGGCCCAGCCACAGGAAGGGCTGGCAGAGGTCACAGACCTCGCTGACTCAAGGCATGGAGGTATCAGGGTTCAGGGGCAACAGGATCCAGCTCACAAGTGCTGCTCTCCGCTGGGTCAAGAAGCCTCTGTGTGGAGTGGACAGCAGTAAGCACAATGACTCATAAATGGTCAAAGCTCTGAGAGTAAGTGACTGCTGAGTACTCAGCTCAAAACAGAACACCAATATCAACCACTCCAAGAGCAGAAGGATTGTAAGGGTCAGGGGATGCTGGGGGAACCTCTCTTCTGGACACGGTATGACACTCACAACAGGTACAGTAAGCTACATGATCACAGTAGGAGTCTATCCCAGGCGGGGGGGATCCAAGAGGCCCCAGCCCTCCCTGGGGAGCTAAGGGCGGTTAATGGCTGCAGGGACAATAAGAGTCATAGTCCTCAATGCAGACACTGGAAAGTTATCAGAGTCATAGTCCTCGATGCAGACACTGGAAAGTTATCAGAGTCATAGTCCTCAATGCAGACACTGGAAAGTTATCAGAGTCATAGTCCTCAATGCAGACACTGGAAAGTTATCAGAGTCATAGTCCTCAATGCAGACACTGGAAAGTTATCAGAGTCATAGTCCTCAATGCAGACACTGGAAAGTTATCAGAGTCATAGTCCTCAATGCAGACA
>PVIH01012473.1:0-12619 GCA_004025045.1 Sigmodon hispidus
GGCCAGGAGTGAAGACTGATCAAAGCATTATTGGGCCAGTGTGACCATAGGACTGTCTGTTCCCTGCCCAGGGAGGGGATGGGGAGTTGCAGAGCAGAAAAATGATCAGATGTGGTGGGAGGGGGAAGAGACTTTCAGTAAGGATATACAGGGATGGAAAAAAAATTCAGAGGGAAAGCTGAACACAAAATATATGTGTAGTAATCTTATTTGCATTTCCACCCTTGATAAGCCATGCTTATGATTATTATCCTCTGTGTAGTTATTGTTAACTCTTCGGCATTTTTTATATTCTTTTTACTGTTTTTTTTGATAAATACAAAATAAAGAAGGAAAAAAAAGAACAACAATCAATATGTGGGACGTCCTATAATTTAGAAGCTTCTATTAGGCCAAGGACCCAGTAAATAAGACAAAATGACAGCCTACATAATGAGAATAGATTTTCATCAATCCAACAACAGACAGAGGAATGATTTCTAAAATATACATAGAACTCAAGAAACCAGAGTTTTTACTTAATAATACAAGTTAAATAGAAAGTAAATTAGGTATAATTCTTTGAGCTCACCAAAGTAAGATAAATAAAAAATAATTTCTTTAAATTTGTCAAATGTTTGGCCACCCTGCCTCTAACTAAATCAGCAAAGAAGGACTGAGGACTTGAAATTCAGACTGCTTCCCAGAGTAGTGTCAGAGACTGAGCAGACCCCATGCTCAGAGCCAAGAGGAGACACACAAGCCTTCTTGCCACAACTGACCAGCAGGCACCTAATTGTGAAACACTGAAACCATGGGCAGACACCAGTGCAAAAATACACATAATAAATAAAGAACAACAAGGTAACACCAGAAGAAATTAGTGGTTCTACAACTACAAGAACTGAATAGAGCAATGAAGAGAAATCAGAATGTAGCAACACCAAAAATGCATTTATGAAGATCATTGAAGCCCTCAAAGAAGATATGAAAAATTCCCTTGAAGAAAATACGAACAAAAAATTGGAAGAGATGAACAAATCTTTGAAAGAAAACCAAGAAAAGGTAAACCAAAAAATGAAAGAAACATGCCAGGAAATAAAATCTGAAATAGAAGCAATAAGAACGCACAAAACGAGGCAAAGATGGAAATAGGAAACCTGAAGAAAAAAGCTGGAACTACGGATACAAGCATAACCAACAGAATCCAAGAGATGGAAGAGAGAATTTCTGAAGTAGAAGACTCAGTAGCTAAATAGATATATATAAGTCAAAGAAAATACTAAAACCAAAAAAGTCATAACACAAAATGTTCAGGAAATCTGAGACACCATGAAAAGACCTATCTTGAGAATAATAGATATAGAAGAAGGAAAAGAATACCAGCACAAAGTCATAGTTACTGTATTAAATAAGATCATAGAATAAAACTTTCCTAACTTGAAGAAGGAAATGCCTATAAAGATACAAGAAGCTTACAGAACACCAAATAGATATGACCCAAAAAAGTCAGCATGCCACATAATAATCAAGACACAAAACATACAGAGCAAAGAAAAAATTTTAAGCGCTACAAAAGAAAAAGTTCAACTTACCTATAAAGGCAGACCCATCAGAATAATACCTGACTATTCAATGAAAACGATGAAAGCTAGAAGGGCTTGGTCAGAAGTTATATAGACACTAAAAGAGCATTACTGTCAAACTAAAATACTATGCCCTGAAAAATTATCAATCACCATAGATGGAGTAAACAAGATATTTCATTAATAAGTCAGACTGAAACAATACCTATCTCTCAATCTAGCACTACAGAAAGCATTAGAGGGGAAACTCCAACCTATGGACCCAAAATATGCCCATGAAGCCACAAACAATTAATAATCACACAGAAGAATACCCCAGTGAAAGGAAATACAAAGAAGTTACCACCAAAAAAAAAAAAAGAGGAAATATCAATCTGTGGTCACTAATATCCCTTAATATCAATGGAATCAATTCTCCTATAAAAAGACACACACTAACAAGATGGATAAAACAACAGAAGCCATCCTTCTGTTGCCTACAAGAAATACACCTCAACCACAAAGACAGACACAGGCTCAGAAAAAAGGGTTGGGAAAAAATTTTTCCAATCAAATTGTCATAAGAAACAAGCTGGGGTTGCCATCCTAATATCTAACAAAGTATACTTTAAGCTAAAATCAATTAAAAGGGACCAAAATGGACATTACATATTCATCAAAGGAAAAATTGGTCCAGAGGAGATTTCAATCCTGAATATTTATGCCCCTAATATAAGGGCACCTACCTATATAAAAGAAACACTGCCAAACTGCCAATGCTCAAATCCCACATCAATTATCACACTCTAATAGTGGGAGAATTCAACACCCCACTTTTACCCCTGTATAGGTCAACCAGACAGAGACTCAACAGAGAAATAAGGAGTCACACAGAGGTTATGATGCAAATGGATTTAATAGATATCTACACAAGCTTCTACCCAAATAAAAAGGAATATACATATTTCTCAGCTCCTCATGGAACTTTCTCTAAAATTGAACACATAATTAGTCATAAAGCAGATATCAACAGATACAAAAGTATGAAAATAATTCCTTATAACATATAGGAACCCAGGGCCTAAAGTTAGAATTCAACAACATAAAAAATCAAACAAAGACTACCAACTCATTGAAACTAAGCATGACTCATCTTAACCACCTCTGGGTCAAGTAAGAAATTATGAAAGAAATAAAAGTATTCCTAGTATTTAATAAAAATGAATCTAAAATGTACTCAAACTTGTGGGACACAAGGAAAGCAGTCTTGAAAGGAAAATTCATAGCACTAGATGTCTATATCAAAAACCTAGAGAAATCTCAAGCTAGTGAACTAACAGCTCAGCTGAAAGCCTTAGAACAATTAGAAGCAAACTCACCTAGAAGAGATAGACGGCAGGAAATAATCAAAATTAGAGCTGAAATCAATAAAATTGAAACAAAAGAATAATACAAAGAATAAATGAATCAAAGAGTTGGTTCTTTGAGAAAGTCAACAAGACAGATAAGTCCTTATCCAATCTAATCAAAAAGCAGAGAGAGAGTGTCCAAATCAACAAAAGCAGAAATGAAAATGTGGACATAATAACAGACACTCAATAAATCTAGAAAATTCTTAGATCATACTTTCAAAATCTATATTTCACAAAAATAGAAAACCTAGAAGAAATGGACAGCTTTCTGGACATGTTCCATTTACCAAAATCAAATGAAAAACAAATTACTTACCTAAACAGGCCTAAAACCCTTAAGGAAATTGAAGCTACCATTAAAAGCCTCCCAAAAAATAAAAGCTCAGGTCCAGAAGGATTCAGTGCAGAATTCTATCAGACATTCAAAGAAGAGTTACTACCATTACTCCTCAAACTACATCACACAGTAGAAACTGAAGGTATATTGCCAAGTTCCTTTTATGAGGCCTCAAATACCCTAATCCCCAAGCCACTAAAAGTCACAACAAAGAAGGAGAATTAAGACCAATTTCCTTCATGAATATTGAGGCTAAAATGCTCAACAAAGTTTTCTCAAACCGTCTACAACAATGCATAAAGAATATTGTCCACCATGACCATGTAGGCTTCATCCCAGAAATGCAGGATTGTTTCAATATACAAAAAAATGTAAATGTGATCCATCATATAAACAAATTAAAGGAACAAAACCACATGATAATATAATTAGATGCTAAAAAAGCCTTTGACAAAATTTAGCACTCCTTTATGATAAAAGCTCTGGAAGGATCAGGAATACAGGTACAATATCTCAATATAATAAAGGCAATCTACAAAAAGTTGACAGCCAGCATCAAACTTAATGGAGAAAAACTCAAAACAATCCCACTAAAATCAGGAACTACACAATAAGAGAACAAAAGGAAATTAAGGGGATACAAATTGAAAAAGAAAAAGTGAAACTATCTCGATTTGCAGATGATATGACTGTATACATAAGTGACTCACAAAATTCTTCCAAGTAATTTCTACAGCTGATAAACACCTTAAGCACTATAGCAGGATACAAGATAAACTCAAAGAAATCAGTAGCCCTCCTATAAACTAAAGTGCTGAAAAAGAAATAAGGGAAACATCACACTTTATAATAGCTCCAAATAATATTAAATATCTTGGAGTAACTATAACCAAAGAAGTAACAGATCTATTGACAACAACTTTAAATCACTGAAGAAAGAAATTGAAGAAGATATCAGAAAATAGAAAGCTGTCCCATGTTCCTGGATAGGTAGTATCACCATAGGAAATATAGCAATTCTTCCAAAGGCAATCTACAGGTTCAATGCACTGCCCATCAAAATCCCAAAACATATTTTTCATACTTGGAAAGAACAATACTCAGTTTCATTTGGAAAAACAGGAAAGTCAAAATTGCCAATACAATTTTGCTCAACAAAATAACCACAGGAAGCATCACCATCCCTGACTTCAAGTTATAATATAGACCTACAGTAATAAAAGCAGCCTGGTACTGGCATAAAAACAGACTTGTGGATCAATGGAACAGAACTGAGGATTCAGACATTAACCCAAAAACCTATGAACACCTGATCTTCTACACAGAGGACCAAAATATTCAATGGAAAAAAGATAGTATATTTAATAAATGGTGTTGGCATAGATGAATGGTAGTATGTAGAAAAATGCAAATAGATCCAAGCCTGTCACCCTACTCAAAACCCAAATCTGAGTGGATCAAAGACCTCAACATAAACCCAGCCACTTTGAACTTGATAGAAAAGAAAGTGGGAAATACTCTTCTACCTATTGGCACAGGTGACCATTTCCTAAATACAGCACCAGTAGCACAGACACTTAGATCAACAATCAGTAACTAGGATCTCCTGAATCTGAGAAGCTTCTGTAAAGCCAAGGACACTGTCAATAGGAATAAACAACAGTCTACAGAATGGGAAAAGGTTTTCCCCAACCCTACAAGTGATAGAGGTTTATATCTATAAGATATATAAATAACACAAGAATCTAGATCCCAAAACCTTGAATAACCCAATCAAAAACTGGGGTTCTGAACTAAAAAGGGAACTCTCAGCAGAAGAACTACGAATGGCTGAAAGACACTTGAAAATGTGCTCAACTTCTTTAGCCATCAGAGAAATGCAAATCAAAACAACTTTGAGAAACCACCTGACACCTGTCAGATTGGCTAAGATAAAAGACACAGATGACAGCCTATGCTGGAGAAGGTGTAGAGCAAGAGCAACACTCCTTCATTGTTGATGGGAGTGTAAGCTTGTTCAGCCACTCTGGAATGCTGTATGGTGGTTTCTCAGAAAACTGGGAATCAATCACCTCAAGGACCCAGCAATGCCACTTCTGAATATATACCTTAGACACACAGTCCCACTCTAATGGCATTAGCTCAACTATGTTCATAGCATCATTATTTTTAACTGCAATAACCTGGAAAAAACCTATTTGCCCCTCAACTGATAAATGGTACATTTACACAATGGAGTACTACTCAGCAGTAAGAAAAAATTATATCCTAAAATTTGCAGGCAAATAGATGGATTTGGAGAATATCCTCCTGAGCCTGGTATCACAAAACCAGAAAGATAAGCAGGGAATGTACTCACTCATTAGTGGACTCTAAACAACAATATAAAAGCAAAGAATGCCCAAGCTGCAAACCACAACCACTGAACAGCTTGGGATCAGAAACACCTTGGAATGACCCCTTGGATCCCACTCCCTATTGAGCAACACCTGACTCAGTTTGATGTCGGGGGGAGAAAGGTGGATTTTCCAGGAGTGGGGGCTAAACTAAGAAATATTGGGACCTTTTGACCTTGGGATTGCTTGCATATGGGGGCGATTGGGAAATGTGGAGAAGAAAGAATGACCTGATGTGGTGGGAGGAGGAAGGGACCTTGATTAAGGATACACAGGGATAGAAAATGTGACTTATTTATTCATAATAAAAAAGAAAATTAAATGTCTATTGTTTATGGACTGGACATTAGACTTGTAAATATTGTTTGTATAGATTGTATATAATTATTATACCTATTGCATATGGTTTTTCTTATGTTAATTATAACCTTTTTATTTTTTACACAAAGGGGATTGTGTGGTGATATGTTATATATCTAAGAAACTCAGTCTGGAATATCAAACAATAGATATACCCTCAGTTGATCCAGGAGGAAAAGAGAGTGGGTATTCACACCTTTATTCCCAGGACACAGAAATTGTGATAGTGGTGACCTACACCCAGCTGGGAGTGGTAACCTGTGCCTTTAATCCCAGGTGATCTGAGTTTGAGTTCCAGGATCCTAGGCAGGCAATTGTGGTGCAATGCCTTTAAAATCCCATAACTCCACAGACAGAGATCTTTGTGTGTTTCTGTGAGCTTGAGGCTAACTACCAAATAGCCCATACATTTACTCTTAACATGGATGTGATATAAATGGGAAACGAAGGTATTTGAGGCAGGTGAAAGAAGACAGATAGACAGTAAAAGAGACAAGGAATAAGGCCAAGTAAGCTGGAAAAAAACTGTGTGAGATTTGACTGTGGTATTTCCTCTCTTTGATATTTCAGCCTTTCCTCAATATCTGGCTCTGAGTTTCATTTATTACCACCATAATCCATGCTACATCATATCCTTCTTCTTTTCCCAAAAAGAAATTAACCATGACCATCAACCATTTATAATGAAAACAAACATTTATAAACAATATTTTGGAAATTTGGGCATAGTTTCCCATCACTACTTCCTTCTTATTGATTGGTGCTGTCAATCTCTTTAGGGTCTTAAGGCTGGATCATCCTAGTCAACAACCTTGAAGCTGATATGGCCATCTTTTTCTATCAGAGATTCTTTCAGGGTGATCTTGGCTGATTAATCCATATTAGCTTGGAAGCAATCCACAGATTCTCATCTTCTATAGAAACAAAAGCATAACCTATTTTCCAAATAACATATTCTTAGACACAAATTTCAAAGTCGAGATGTTTATTTTACTTAGTAGCCTTTTCAATCAAATTTATTCCTACAGTTAGCTCATAAATAGTTAAAAATTAAAGGAAAACACAATAATAACCATAATCACCTTTACATATGTTTTTTATATTTTTATTACTTTTTTCTACTTTTTTAGAAAAATTTTCTACCCTCTTTCTTTTCTCTCTGAAGCCTATGTACATATTATATACATTGTAACCCATTTAGTCATCTTCTCCATCTAAATCTGTTTTATTGTGTCTCCTTAATAATTTTTCATACATAAAAGCTTTTAAAATGCTAGACTCTAAAGCATTGTTTTGACTGCTGACTCCACCTGACTTGGCTTTTTGACATGGAAAGATACCAGATCCATATGTACCTTCCCAATTCTAGGAAGCAATATTAAATATTGTGAAAACTTTTGCCACCCTACTCTTGAGGATCTTAGAGTGCCACCAAGCAGAGCACTGCTGTCCCCTGATTATGAACTCCATATAAGTATTTGCCAGCAGTGACTTTTAAAAAGCCACACATTTTTTGCTGCTAAAAAATGAGTCAGGAAGTCACTATTAAAAGAACTGTGCCTCTGCTTGCCACCATAAAGCAGAGCCTTTTCAGAAAATGCTACTACCAAGAAGCAATCTTTGACTTTGTTTCCTTTTTGCCTATATAAGCAGAAACCTTAAATTTAGCTTTTTGCTTATACTGAGTCTTCTGTGCCACTTAGAAAAGCAGCCTTGTTGCAGCTTAAGCTGTCCACTGCAAATTTACCATTTTGTGATGTAAGTCTGCACACCACACCATCTCTGTATACTTCAGACATACAACTAAGAAGCTGCTTTTGGCTCTCTTTCTGTGATCTAGAACTCTTTTTAAGCTTTCTCTAGTTTTATGTGGGTGTTTATGCCCCACATTGAAGCTCCATTTGTAAAATGACATTTCTGACCTGTTCAGCCAGAGGTCCAGACCTGCTCGCCACTGGTCAGACCCCCAAAATGACTCAGACATTTAGATAACATTCTGTTTGGCCTATGTCTCAGGCATATTGCTAGATAGCTCCTGCATCTTAATTCAGCACATTTTCATTAATTTGTGTTGCCACTTGGTCCATAGCTTAAATGTGTTATTTTTTACATGTTGATTCTTAGACAGCAAAATGGCATCTCTCTTTACTGCCCTCCTTCCCCTATCTATGCTCCAACTTTACTGCCTACTTCTAAGATGCCTGCCATAGGCCAAAACCTTTATTTCATTATCAAATGATAGTCACAGCATACAGAAAGACATCCCACATAAGTCTAAGGTTAAGACTTCTTTGTTTTGCAGTTGAGATAGAAACCAAGGAGCTTTTGTTCATATAATAAAACACTATATTGCTATATTCTCAGCCCTAGAATTTGTATAATAAAGAACTTGTGATACTTCTAATTAATTTTTTTCTACTATAGAATGTAGGGAGCTGCGTACAGCCACACCTTAAGATGACCTTGGCCTTGAACGCTCTCCCTGGTAAACAACTCCATATTTGGCTAAGGCCAAGGATCTGGCTTGCTTCTGCATATCTGAGCCTATCGGTGATGCCCATGTGACTATCCTGGATTGGAAGGCCTGAGGGTATTTTGCTAAGAGCAGGCTTCCCCCCCCCCCCCGCCAGGGTCGTTTGTGAGAGAATGGTTGTTCATCTGAGTGAGTGAGTGAGTAAGAGAATGAGCGAGTGAGTGAAAGATAAGAAGATATCTGAAAGGCCCGAATAAAGTGCAGAGAGAAGGATCTGGTGTTGTGTCTTCCTTGTTGGCTGAGGTTTCACGCGACAAGTGGTGGCCCGTACCGGAAAGAGATAAGAACTAAACTCGCACCAATGGACGACAGGATTCAGAACTTTCTGCAGTCTGCAGTCCGGGCGGGGGAGTGCACTGGTAAGTCCCAGGTAAAGTGGGATCCATGATTAGAGCGGGATAGCTCCGACCTGTAGATAAAGGTGGAGAAGAGGGAGCTCACTGACGAGTGGGTGTAACCTCTTGCTGCTGTGGATGCACAGTAACCTTGAGCTCAAGGTAACAGTATCAGCAGTTTTGGCTCAAAGTGAAAGTAACAGCAATAGCATAGCTGGGGCTCTTTGGGAAAAGCTCTGAGAAAGATTTTTGAAATAAGGAGTAAAAGTCATATAAGGATGGGGTCTTCAACCTCACATCCAATTTTTTTTGGCATGAGCTGCTATACCATGTCTATTATCTTTTCCTTAAAATTTTGCTACTGTACCATGGATGTGGTTTAATTCCTTATTTACAATCTCTTATAAATACTGCCCTGCTAAGTTGTTTTGTCTTATTGCTTGGCTGTATTAAATGTAATTCCATAAATATTTAAGTTTAACTTACAAACATTTGGTATCATACAGTATAAAGTTTTAAACCTTATGCTAATGAAACCTCCATTTGGGTCTTACTACTACCAAGCCATAGGCTTCAAGGCTCAACCACAACAGGGGCCTTCAGTTTAACCCACCTTAGGCTCTAGAGGCCTAGGCAGCCACGGTTTTTAGCATAAGAATGAGGGCCAGGCTCCCAGCCACATAAGCAGGTTTCTGAGCAGCATAGACTCTGGATATTCATGACATACGTGGGTACAAGCCACTAATTCAGAATGTACATTTTATGTGCTCAAAACTGTGTGATTTTAATAATCACTATCCTTTCTTCAAAATTGATTGACTTTTTAAAGACTCATTCAATACGTTTTCCCAGAGTTATTACGACCTTTAAAGAATGCTAGAAAATGCTGTGCAATTGTGGTCTCTTCACCACTTACAGATGTGTAAATCACAGCAGCCAAATCTGCTCAAGTGGCATAGTTTCTAGCTTTACAGCTGGCCTTAAATACATATTCTCTTAAACTATTTAATCTGTTCACTGATATAGTCAATATGTGTGGCACAGATCCCTTTAGAAACAGCTAGTTATATTGTACCTGTGAATAAAGTATCTCAGCTTTCATTAAAAATGCAGGCTTTTGTGAGACAGAACTCAAGCTAGTTTATGTGGGATGTTTGTGTGTTCATTCTGACCTTCCTAGTGAAGGCAATGTCTGTGCTGATCACTTTCCTGAATCGACATATGTTATGTTTAATGTTTAATGCATTTGCTAATGTATTTTAAGTCCGTCAAAGATTTCATCATAATGCTGGATCTTTTAAATTTCATTTCAAGATCACAAAGGACCAAGCCATTCAAATAGTCAAACAGTGTCCTTTGTGTACAGAATTTCTGTCAGTAAACTATTTTAGAGTGAATCCTTGGGGCATCTTGCTCCTAATCATATTGGCAGATAGATGTTACTCATATTCCCTCCTTTGGAAGGATGGTCTATGTCCATGTTTCTGTTGATACTTATTTTCATCTTAACTTTTTGCCTCTGCATATTCTGAGGAAAAGACTAAGGATGTTAAAATCCATTGCTTATAGAGTTTCTAAAAGTAATGAGATGAAGTTTTGCCAAATTTTGTGCTGAAGACTGAGATTTCTTGTAATTTTTATAGGTCTGACAATTGTGGAAGCAACTCTCATTGCACTCTTAAAGTTTGTCTTAAAACTAAGAAGAGAGAGTATGCAGCCATGCCCAAAGACCATTTATCCTTCATTTATTTATATTTTAAATGTTTTAACTGTGGATTCTCAGTCACTTACTGCAGCTGATAGATACTGGAGGCTTAGCAACATGGCCTTACCTCAGTTTCAATGAAAAAATCTGACAGATGGCACTTAAATTAGACCAGACCCAGTTCTGGTGTGGGAGAGAGGATATGTTTGTGTTTTTTCCACAGAATGCAGACTTTCACAGGATGCAGATGACCTGCACCTCAAATCACACCTCAAATCACAGACTGCAGTCTTTCTGGGACAGGGACAAAGACCTTCTGCTGACTGAAGCTGACAGCTCAGAGTGAAGAGCAGAGGAGCAGCTGCCCGCCCTCTCAGCAGAAACCAAATCAACAGTTTTTGTCTTTTTATGCAAATATTTCTCAGACCTTGAAGCTGCTTGCTTTCCTTTCCCAGAGCGTGGCTCTGTTCTTTGGCAGACAGGAATTATTCTTTAGATGTATGCCTTCTTCTTACTGTGTGCTAACCTACCCTCTAGACACTTTGCATTAGAGATAGTTTGGCTAGGTTAGAGAAGGATGCTCTTTCAGTCTGGGGGCATGGAAGGCAGTCAGAACTAGGCTGGTGCCCTTGCCTCTTAAACCTGCTTGGGCTGAGGGTTAATATGAGTCATAACCAGATGAGGATGAAAGTGAATTCTTTTGATAATTGGCTTTTATGGGGGATTAATGGTAGTTGTTTACATGCTGAAGCTTTACTTATAATTAAAGGAGGATTTTTTGGATTGGGAAATTTTACATGCAATTTCACTAGTCATTGAGTTATCAGAGGTAGTTGCTTATTAGCTAAGAATTATTCTCTTGTTAAATATGAGCCTACACCTGTGTGTGTTATTTCTCCTTTTATGTTTATTGTAAGTCGGTTTGTTTTCAGTACTTGTTCCAGTGATAGTTGTTTTTATTCTCTATGCTGGAATGCTAGTGAGTTTAGATTTGCTGTTGTGGCACACTTGCCCAGATGGGTACCGGTTCCTGTAGTGGCTCCGAATGCCATGTCGCTCTTTAGACCTAAGAGAGATTTTGGAATAACTGCTGCCATAGTTGCAGCCATTTCCATGGTGGCTGCTAGTGCCACCACTGCCACCGTTGCCATGAGCCGCACAGTGCAAACCACACAAGTCTTGAATGATCTTTCAGCTAGCATGGCGCGGGCCCTACTTTTACAGCAGAGTTGTAAGGAGTTGAAAGGAGGATTGATGATTGTCAATCAAAGGATTGATTTAGTTCAAGAGCAAGTTGATGTATTGTGGTAGCTGGCCCAGCTTGGCTGTGAATGGAAGTTCCAAGGGCTGTGTATTACCAGTGTACAGTATGAGAATTTTGCCCATGCTGCTAACTTGTCTAAACAATTGTCTAGTTATCTTTTAGGTAATTGGATGGGAGAATTTCATCACTTGATGACCGAGCTGAGAGTGACCATGGTGATCATGAATTCTACCGGAGTGGATGCCGGACCTGGCAGAAGGACGGGCGTCCTGGTTCTCTGCCACTGTGGATCACCAGAAAGAGTGGGCAGGAATGGCAGCTCTGGTGAGCCTGATGGTGCTGATATTCCTAATGTGCCTGTGGTGCATTTGCCATATTAGGTTCATTCAACGCCGTAATGCAGCCATGATTCTACAAGCCTTTGCTGCCTTGGAGATGGGACAGTCCCCTCATGTTTGGCTGGCTACCTTGAAAGGTTAATTTTTCTTGAACAAGATGCGAGGCTTGCACACTGCACTTGGGATCCACCAAGGTTTGGATCCACCGAGGTTTGGAGCCCAAGAAGAGCATGTCTGATTGCATGCGGGTTGATAGCCACATTCCCGTCTCTGTGAAAAAGGGATATCGGACAGGTCTGATGTTGTCTGGGTGGAGGACACCTGGAGAAGTATTAGTATACATTCCTTTGCACAACAGATATCAGGCCTCTACTTTTGCCTGTTGCTTTTATATT